>KI966425.1:201438-346532 GCA_000525045.1 Drechslerella stenobrocha 248 | reverse complement strand
CCAGGTTTCGAATGTCAGCCTCACAAGCTGGCAAGACATGCAGAAACTAGACCCGAGGTCATCACAGCCAATAGGCGCCGACCCGCTGGGGAACGTATACTACATATTGCCTCGCTCTGGCGAGGGAGAGGAGCTGGTGGGATATGCGTCGTGGGTGCTGTGCCAGAAGGGTGCTGGTCTAGACCACCCGTTGGGTGAGGAGTGGGTTGAAACCGAAGGCGACGGTGGCAGCATGAAAGAATTTTATGCAATCGACGGCGCCGAGGCCGTTGCTGTTCTCGCAGAGTGGATCCGAGGTCAGACGAAAGGGAACCTGAACCCGCGCTATGAAGCGCCATCTCCATCAGACCGGTCTGAAGGAGGCCATGGGGAAACAGCCACAGGGCGGGCGACAACAGCTGGCAGCAATGTGTTGGTTGAGAAATTGCAACAGTTCTCGCGAATTCTGCAAGCGAATGCCGAATTGACCAAAAGTTGAAACATCTTTTGAGGTCCTGAACGTGATTTCAAGAAGAACGGGCAGTTTTTGACGGCTGTGCATGCGTTAGTCAGCGGGCCGGTGGTTTGATGAGGTGGAGGGCGGGCTTTTGTATGAAGTCCACGCGTGGCTGTTCGGTCTGGCACCACTCCAGCCGCACCCTGACATCAAAACTGGGCGGTGGCACTTACCCGCCGCGGCCGTGCTGCTTAATAGAGCCTGTTAAGCTGGCTTCGTTCCCGATTTCTGCTATCGTCACCACCTCCGCTTCGGTTTTTCCAGGAAGGGACGTCTGCAACAGGCCAACACAAGAGAGTGCATTCCTGACCGGCCTCAGAATTGGCTCAAGCCGGGACCAATTGCGAGAAACCGTCTGGGTCCTCCTGCAGTCGTACGTAAAGGAGATACTGCAGCCTGTTGACCGAACTTCCGGCTGTCTCACAGCTCTTTACGAGCTCCCTGTCCGTCTTGAACGAAAACGGGCTTGCAGGCTGAAACTGTGGCGCTCTGCATATCGAGTTAGTGCGCACCATACCAAAAGAGCAAAAGAGTGGATTTTAGCCAAACGGAAAGGCATCAGGTGCATGCATAATAGCTGGGCATTAAGAATGAAATCGGTGTTTCCCAGATCAGATCTGAAGCGCAGTCCCACCAAGCAGCCCCGAAATACACGCACGCACTCACCTGGTTTTATTTTTGTTATTTCCTCTAAATCCAACCGAGGTTGTATACGTCTGTTTCCCGCCCCATCGAACCCACAGTTGCGAGATTTGGAGGACCAAACGTGCTAAACGGAACGCGTGTTCCCGACCAATTGCCCGCCGACGACAGCTAGCAAGGGATTCGCAATTCGGAGCTTGGCGGGGTGTTCCCACGAGCTGAAAGTGTCCACGAATACTCCCTTAAACCCGCGGCGGGTCACCTCGTCCTCGAACCACAACGTGGCGATGGATATTTCGGGTCGCCTGTAGGGTACCAAGACCATGACCATATTACCCGCTCGGTCACTTCTCACGGCTACCAACGATTCTCGCGTTGGCTGCCTGATCTGGTGAGCGATGAGCGGAGTAACAGACAAGACGTAGCATCGTTTCTGATGTTGCTTGGACTGTCTCTCCATCTTGGGGTTGAGTTTGAACTGCCTGGTTGATCAGGCGGTGGGACATTCCGCACCGCTAAGGAGGAACGTTCCCGCGATCCATTCCTTCTGTGATGTTCGGATCGGCTTGGGGCTGGGTGGTCTGAGACGGGCGCGACGAGCATCCAGCCGAGGCGCATGATGGTCAATTATTTGGTAGGGCGTTTAAGGCTAGACGGGGGGGGCCTTCGGTGTTAAGGGCTCTTGATTGACCACGTTTCTGGCGTCGTCCCGATTTGTGCCTAAACCAGGGTCTGTTTGCGTGAGGCACAAACTATCTCGTAGTAACAATACTATGCCGTGTTTGGAGCGTTAGAGATCGCGAGGAGATATGTCTCGGGATGGGATCTGTGGAATCTTATTCGCAATATGCAGCGTCCCTTGTCAGATTCGAACGGAGGGACTTCCCCTGGACGTCAATTTTGGGTTTTGTTTATGCAGATTGCATTGGCGGCGGGCGGATGCGGAGTTTGATTTCTCGCAGCATGACTACGGTGGATACTTTTAGGATGTTCTATTTTGTAAAAGCTAGTACATGTTAGCCGTGTACGCACGATGCTTTCCACAAGATCTCGGAAGGAATTGATTTGATCACGCCAGTTGAACTCAATCTTGCTTTTTGATCCCGGACGGGCAAAAGCGACATGAAAGAAATGACTGACATCCCAGCCCGGGAACTCCGTGGCCAGTGACTCGGTCGATGGCCGGGGTAACCGGACCTTCGCGTCAGCAAATCTCGCGCTCTGAATCCACGCCGGCCTATCAAAGGCGCAGCATCTCGTCGGCGAGTCTGTCGGAACTTGGCGGGCCGGAGCTGTTATCGCGGATTCCAAGTGTTTGGTTCTCGAGACAAGGCCCCAAGACAGCTGGCTTCGGCTTTCGAGACACCAGCCTCAGCTGGTTGCGGGTCCAGACGGCGGAATCATGGCTGGGGCCTCAAGGCGATAGGGATATCGTCCCGTCGCCGTCGCTTTCGCAGCCCCAGAGCTGGCGTTTGATTGCATGCACGGTAGCTCCGCTGGCATGGCATGGCACGGCGAGTAGAAGGCGTGCGTCTGTGAGGCGAACCGGATTTATATCGGTGCGAATGGGACAGCCAGGCCATGGCCAGGCCAGGCCAGGCTCGGACGAATGTGGTCGGACTGGAGGAGCAGATGGATGAATCGGGGATGGTGGACGCCAAATTGCGGTTTGCATTGGCGAGCTGAGCGAACGCCAGATGACGGACTTGTACATTACATGAAGCCGCCAATCGTTCCAGCCAGCCAGATCAACCACCAGGACGTACGTACAACGTTCGAAAAAACAAAAGGGCGGTTTTGCTCTTTCTCCGGGCCGTCGGCCATTCCTGACGTACATGGTCTGGCGAGAGGCCATGCCTCACGATATCCCTGGTACGTATCATGATATCAGCATCTAAAATTATAATTACGCTCCGGATAACCCGTTCCCGCCTTTAGATTAACTGCAACGTCACAGGGACCCGGACATCTCAATCCACCAGTCAATCGCACCATGGAGGGCTCCCGCTGGGACCCTACGCATGGGCCTGGCCGGGGCTAGCGTGTTCAGCTTGGCCGGGCTTTCCAGCTGTCCTGGCCGGCTAGTCTGTCGCCCTCGTCCTCGCCACCCGTGCATCGCAGGACGGTGCGCTGCTGGATCCGACTTGAGTTGGCTTTTGGTTCGCCGGAATGGCAAAGGAGATGCAGTCTCGCTTAGCATGCTTTGCCAAAGGGCCTAAAAGCGAGTGCTGCCAACTTGCAGGTTGCGTTACTGGGGAGGTTACGGAAGGGGGACCTGAAGGGTCTGAATGGCCTGAATTTGTAAATGGCGCCATGCACAGTCAACTGCGACTGTCCCTATTAATGGAGGAGCCAGCGCCCATATTGGCCGTGTGTCACCATCGACCCCGAGCCGCGGTGTTCTTTCCGTTGATTTGGACGATATCCGGGACGGTAAGCTTATGATATGATGCCCTCTGCTTATTGCTTCTTTCGCTTTTGTTCATGAGGCTAGCTGGCTGTTACATACTCTGTTCCCACCGACGACCATCCTGTTTGGATCCTATCTCATCTTCCCAGCTTACCCTGCTAGCTTGATCGGATCTTTCTTTCACCTTTTCTTTTTTTCCGCTCTATTTTTCCTTTTTTCTTCCCTGCAACTGGGCCTTGAACGCTCGTGTGTCGGTGCGGTGCTGCAGCCGCAGAGGACGCACGAAGCATATATAGCGCTAGCTCGGTATCGCCCAGTCGTGCATGGTGTCGTTTCTATTTCGTCTTTCTCTTTGTTAAATAGACGGCGGTCCGGTCCCACAAAGGAGAAAAAAAAGACATCTCATCCGTTTGAGCGCGCGACGGCTGGACTTCACTCTCAGCCTTTTCCCTGGACAAGGCCATCTAGGCGTATTCCCGGATATATCTCAGTGTGTGCTCAACTTACGCGACGACGACAAGTTAACAGAATCTGAAAAAGCGATTTCTCTTTTTATTACGATTTACGAGTCTACGAACCTGGTCAGCGCACGGTTGGATTCGCGTGTCGGAAGAAGGCACAGCATTTGCAGTGGAGCAGGATTGAAAATAAAGTACTGGTAGTGGAAGAGGGACCTGGTGCTCGCTAAGTTGCCCGCAGGGACGAACCAAAAGCGAAGTTGGTATTTGACGGCTACCAAATTGACGCCGGGCAAGCTGCAGTGGCTTTTGGTCCTTTCATCAATTCTGTTCAGCCTCAAGTGGAATTAATTGAAACAGCAAGCCGGGCACGCACGCACGCACGCACGCATTGCGAGCAAGCCAGGGGACTTACGAGCACGGTGCTTGACGATCGAGCAGAGCAAGCAAGCATTCTTTGCTTTTGGGCCTCCGTCCCCGTCCCCGTCCCCGTCCCCGCCGGCAAGGTTGGTCTGGGCCTGTCTGTCAAGACTCTGACCACCAGTCAGCCACTCAGCCCGGCCTGGTTTAAAAGAAGCACGACACACACATTGGACTGTCCTGCTTGCTCAGCCGGTCGACTATAATCCTCTCCGACAAGAATCGAGCCCCGAAAGGAACGCTACCCGCATCCTCTGCCCTGTATCGAGGGCCAGCGCTGGAAGGCCTTGTCTCGAGCCTTGTTGCACCGCAGCTGTCGATTGACGCGCGAGGCCGACTTCCCAGGGCCGGAGAGAGCGAGGGAGAGAGAGAGAAAGTCGGTCGGATCAAAGCTGGTCCACTGCAGGGAAAAGAATCGAATCGATCGAGAGGATACCGAGCGTCTGTGTGCACTGTCCACGACTTCTGTGGCTGGGCCGTCCACGACCACGATCACTGAGGGAGAGCGCCTTCGAATTCGCACTCGCCTTCCGTCCAAGGCTTCTCAGCCCCAGCATTGCCGTATCTTTGGCCCTTTCTGTCTCCATCGGATAAAAAGTGGGTTGTCGCCAAGCGTTGGCCGCAACAAACGGCGAAAAGGCCGGCGGTCGTCAGTCGGTCACACACGCCTGTCCGGGCCAAGCACCGTTTTGAGAGCCAGCAGAGTAGAAACCCCGACTCGCAGTTCGGAACTAAACTCCCAACAGCCTCTGATCATTTCCAGATTGGACCTACCTGGGCGGTGGGTGTGCGCCTATAGTCCGCCGGACTTAATGCAGAGGCCTGTCTGCGGGAGGTTAATTAAAGCCGTGAGAACGAACTCGAGCTGTGAAGCCGCGCGCGGTCGCCGTAAATCGCCTGGGTGAGAGAGCAGAAAAAGCCATTTGGGTCGATATCGCTGGATGGTGGCAGCATGA
This sequence comes from Drechslerella stenobrocha 248, assembly GCA_000525045.1. Classification (NCBI taxonomy): domain Eukaryota; kingdom Fungi; phylum Ascomycota; class Orbiliomycetes; order Orbiliales; family Orbiliaceae; genus Drechslerella; species Drechslerella stenobrocha. The sequence goes on along the minus strand of KI966425.1, from coordinate 341,150 downwards.
CGAGAGGGGTTGAGGATAAAAACATCTGCTTCCACTGCCGGAAGGACAAGAAGAAGGTGCGCAACCGAGTGGAGTCACCGCTGCAAGGATGACCCCAAACTCCAGATTTTAAAACCCTGGGAATATCTCGTTTTCAACAAAACGCTGACCACTAGTACTCTCTTTCCAGTGCGTCCGCAAGGCCGACGAGGAGTCCAGCTGCGAGCGCTGCCAGCACTACAAATACGACTGCGTGCCTGCCGACAGCTACGGCGGCATCCCGCAGCCGGTCTTCAAGAAGCAGCCGAGATGCACCCAATGCCGCAAAGACCACAAAGTCGTATGTCTAGAAAGATATCCCCGCTCTATCCCGATCCCTCCCCGCTGACCAAACTCCTCCCTGCAGTGCCTACCATACGAGCGCCAGCCCGGTCAGACCTGTAACCGCTGCTTGGAGAAGGGCCTGCCCTGCATCGCAGCGGCCCCCTCCGGCCGCTCCTCGCGGCCAGAAACTCCCGGCAGAACCAACTTTGACTACCCAAGCACATTCCCGTCCACCTCCCTTCTCACCTCGGACGCATCCTATCACCACCACCTGCACCGCGCACACGCAGAGCATAATCTACAACGTCGCGCAAGCATGCACTCCTACTCCCCGCACCCGCAATCCTACCACCACCTAGGATATCACCCCGCAGACATGTCCGCCCGACGAGGTGACGCTCACTCCTCCGCTTCGCGGTCATACCGCCAGCTAGCACCTGCTCCGCACCCTTCGTCGGCGCCCCCCGCGCCCGGTTACTCGGCAGGACATGGCCACTTCTCAATCTCGCCGTCAACAACGACGGGGATGTTCCCACCACTACGGCAGGGGCTAGCGCAAACTACGGCCCCCGGCTCGCCGACACCGTCGTACATGTCGTTGACGATGTCGAGCCCGCCGACGTCCCCACAGAGCACGCGGCTAAACCCGAGTCCCAACCCTGCGGATATGACTAACTCCAGCGAAAGAATTGCAGAGATCATGTCCATCAATAACCTACTGGAACGGCCACGGCCGTCGTCGAACTGAGACATCTCTGTGTGGGCATCCCGCTGTTTTAAGCCTGGGACGTGTGTTTGAATGTTCGTGTGTATTTTGCGTTTTGCATGATAGCTGGGGGAAGCTTGACTGGGAGTCCTGAATTCGACGGTGGCCTTTACGCGTTTTTTTTTGGCTGGTCAGATTGGTCGGGTGGTATAGTCTAGCCTTGTGATGACGCGGGGAACAAGTTCTTCTGTCTTTTGCGCGGGTTTCAGGTTCTGGATGTAGGCTTGGACTGCATCAAAAGTTCGGGATACGAGGGTGGTTATATCAAGCTGCCCAGCTTGCTTGCTGTGGGAGTATTGTTTCGTAACTTGCTTGTGTAGGCGTTTTCTTTTGTTTGAGGTGTTTTTGACCTTTATTTGTTCCGATTTCACCCCCTGCTGCCTCATATACACGCCATGAGCCTACATTGCTGGAGCTCTTCCACTTGTGTCCTCTCGCCCATTCTGTCGGCTATACCGTGTATTTTTTTCTGCATGTAGATAAGTTTTTTATGCCGGTGTTTGGGATTAGCTTATGACGAAAGGTATATACATACGGGTCCTCGCGCGCAGGTTAGCCACTGTGCAGCTTTGGACATTGCATCTTGCTTCGATCGTGCATCTAACATTCTTTTGTGTAATTGCATGCAACCCCGTGATCATATTTTGACGTGTGTAGATGGACGAAATACACCTACTTCAGTCCCATCTCCTTTGCAGCTTCATCCAGCCGTGCCTTCAAAGTGCTCGCCATAAACTTTGTCACCTCTGGCGTAATTTCCCCACCCGGCAGCTCCAGTGCAGTTCTCGCCCGCGGGTTCCGCTTAAGCCACACGGGGATATCTCCCCCGGACAAACGCCCGCCGCCGGTCAAATCAATCGACAGCTGCATATGCTCAAACTCCTCAGGTGAGAAGCCGCCGCCGACGACGAGGAACTTGGGCAGCCGCTGGGTGTCCGCGCTGCGATCCTTGTTTGAGCCGATGCCCGAGGGTGGGGCGACGGCGTCGCCGCGGAGGATGCGCGGGAGGTCGCGTTTGACTTCCTCGACGGATAGGGAGAGGTGGATTACTGGACCGTGTTAGCTTGCTTGGAGTGTGATGGGTATGTGTTTGAGAGCACGTATCAAAGCAGGGTGGATGCGGCAAGATCTAGCTAGATCGAGCCTTGCTTACCATCGTAATCTGGGAGAAGTTGCTCCTGGAGGTTCCTCCCAATAGCAGCATGCCTGCCAGCTGCAAATATGGGAATCGCTTTCGCGAGATTGATGGTTGACTCTCTTGCGGGGGACGCGTGTAGGGACCTGTTGCCTCTAGGTATCAAATTGGCCCTGAAAGCACTGGCGCGCGGGGTCGTAATTGCGACAAGACGGTGGGGTACTAGCGCTATTGGACTGGATATCGCCCCCACGCATTTCAAAAGAGAAGACATTGTGGATATCATCCTCGCGACCTGTCAGAAGTACCGGATCGGATCTGGGACAACATGAACTGTTCTCAATCAGTCATACCCCCCTGGATGTTGGATATTCTCCGGATCGGTCCCGAACTGGCTCGCGGATGTTGTGTTGAGCGCCAACAATGGACAAACATTCCAACACATTTGTTATCGCTGTCCTGATACGCACCTGGATGATACTACCTACTAGCTACTACAACTGGAAATATATTACCTATACTAGTTCCAGGTCTAAATTCGCTTTGTACGTAGCTCATTATACCTCGCGCACGTATGTATACATGTCTCCGGATATCGCGAACCTCTTTGGGCGAGAGTGCGAGGCGCCAATTCAAGGCTTGTGCGGGACTTGGCAAGCAAAGTATGCGAGCATGTGGAATTCACATATCCAAATATCTAGATTGTTGGAATGGTGGAGGTAACTTGACGCGTGTTGAAACAAATATCGTTCAACCAGAACACTCGTGCAACTGATGTCTGGTGCCGTATACCACGGCTCGGAAGCAATGCAGTTGCATGCGTGGTGCCAACGTTTCAGCCAGCCAGCGCCAGCCATGGAGAGGCTCGTTTTGTGTTGGGTCACGTCAACCACAAATCCGGTAAGCTTGCCGAAATGACGACCTGCAACTCGAAACTTCCACCTCCAACCTCGACCGACGATGACCACAACGGTGCTATAGGGCCCGCGGAGTACGGCATGGCCAAAGGGAAGAATATTGTCTTTGTCCACCCGGACCTGGGCATTGGAGGAGCTGAGCGGCTGGTTGTCGATGCCGCCGTTGGACTGCAGAACCTGGGCCACAACGTCACCATATACACTTCACACTGCGACCCGTCACACTGCTTTGATGAATGCCGTGATGGTATGTAGATTGTAACTTCAGAACAGTCATTACTCTTCGGATGCCAACTCATTTTGCTTCTTGCAGGCACTCTAAAGGTCATTGTTCGCGGCAACACCGTCTTCCCGCCCTCAATCCTCGGCCGCTTCTCCATCCTCTGCGCTATCCTCCGCCAGCTCCACCTGACCGTCTCCCTGCTCCTCACCTCCGACACGACCACAATCGACTATTTCTTCGTCGACCAACTCTCCGTGTGCATTCCCCTGCTGCGGTATTTCCTCCCAGATGCGCGGGTACTCTTCTACTGCCACTTTCCGGATAAGCTGCTCGCCTCGCGCAAGTCTGTTGTCAAATCTATCTACCGGGTTCCTTTCGATTGGGTCGAGGGCCTGACAACGGGCTTATCCGATGGGATAGTCGTCAACAGCAGGTTCACGGCAGGTGTATTCAAGGATGCATTCCCTCGCATCAACGTTGTACCGAGGGTGGTGTACCCTTGCGTCGATGTGCATGAGGATGAGAAGGGCCAGCAGAAACTGGAGGGTGATAAATACCCCTTTCTCCAGGGTAGCGATAGGAAGATAGTTCTCTCGATCAATAGGTTCGAGAGGAAGAAGAATGTTGAGCTGGCAGTGAAAGCTTTTGCTCAATTTGATTCGAGGAAACGAAAGCGGGCGAGGTTGGTGATCGCAGGTAAGCTTGTATAACAGAGCGATCTCATCTGTAAGGCTCATTCTGACAATGGCGTTCGCAGGGGGCTATGACAATCGGGTTGCCGAAAACATCGAATACCACTCCGAGCTTGAGAAGCTCTGCGATGAGTTTGCGTTACGTCACGCGACCTGCAGGAACTACATCTCCTCCTTGACGATACCATCCGACATCGATGTTCTGTTCCTCCCCTCTGTGCCGTCGGCGCTGAAGAGCTTTTTGCTACGGACCGCCAGCGTACTTGCTTACACGCCTGAAAATGAGCATTTTGGCATTGTGCCGTTGGAGGCTATGCTCGTTGGTGTATGTTGTCCACTACGTTTCAAAGTTTGGGGCTGCTTCTTGTAACGGTGGGCTAACAAGTGTGTGTGTGCTAGACACCCGTGCTAGCAACGAACACAGGGGGCCCGCTTGAGACGATACTTGACAATGGTGTCACGGGCTGGTTACGGCCATCAGAGCCGCCGCAATGGAGCGAGATATTGAGCACTGTCCTGTTCGATCTTGATGATGATGAACGGGCGGCACTCGCGAAGCGTGCCAAACTACGTGTGACCGAAAACTTTAGCAAGGAGAGCATGGCGGCGGCCATACAGAAGGAGTATGACATCCTAGACGATGCGAAGAGACGGGAGGTGGGAGTTCTGGATGTTATGATGCCCACAGTTGCGGCAACAGCAGTGGCCGTTGGGGTTCTTGTTGGTATCGGGAAGACGGAGTGGGGTTTCCTTACCGGGGCACTGGGCGGAGTCGTGTACGCAAGCTTCGCAGGACTGAGTTTGGCTGTCAAGAAAAAGCGGAAGTGAGAATTGGGAAGTCGGTCACGCCTATATTCAGACACATTCAGAAAGCAAGGCCTCTGAGCCACTGCGAGAAGTATCGGGCATCAACCTATGAAAGGCGTCCTCTAACGCATGCCTCTTTAGTTTCCAGTCAACTAAAGTGGCTAGTGGTCATCGCTTCGCGGGTAGATATAAGATTTCCGCTGTATTCTCTAATACACGTCGGTTCGACACAACTTGATACAAAGCGACTACTGCCTGATAGCATAGGATGCGTATTCTATGCCGCCCACCGGTCGACTTGAGGCCACTTTGCGTGTCATGATACGGCCCCTAAATAAAGTGCCGGTCTGAAGCACCCCAGCCCTGCGCCGTGTGGTATACGAGACAGTTCGTAAAGCCGCCTAGTGGACGAAATGGGGCAAATGGATGATGATGCCGGAAATCGGGTGGTTCTCCGCCTACCAAACCCCGCAGACAGTACAAAATGTACCCCATGCACATGCAGATTTTACCAATCGGTTCACCCCCTGGTGCACGGTGGCAGGCTGTCTGACATCGGTCGAGAACGTTAATGCCAATGCCCTTGGCCAACGTATATCCGCCAAGAAGAGCTATGGTAACGGTCAGACGACCATTTGCATACCTGACGGAGAAAACGGGAAACCGCTCACTTGCTCGCTCTCCGAACCCGTATTTTCCAGCTGACAGGACTGCCTCAATACCGGAACTCCGCCGCCACAAGACGATGAAATCTCGGAATTTGTATTGTTCGCGCGTTCGCCTATGCGGCATTTGGGCGTGTGACCAAGCCTGCTCAGTCGAATCGGGTTGAAACCGTATTGTTGAATATACATGTTTAGATTCCGATATGTCAACAACGGATTCGAATGCACACGTACACGTCCTACGATTAAAGTTGAGCTAACAGTCGATATATTGCCGAGCCCAAATCAACTTGATGATCATTCCGCAAAGGGGCGATTCGGAAGGCAGGCTCCATCCACGGCTCGAGAACCTCCCGGGCGCAAGCCTTAAGCCTGCAACCGACGTCGTGAGCCGAAATCTAGAGACCCGCCTATGCGATTGCCACTTTGGTGTATCAATCGTAGGGATCCTAATCTCTCTGTCCGTGATACAGGGTAGCATGATACCAGTCGGCCAGCGCCTGCTGCAGCAAGTTCAAAGCCCACAAGACTGTATGCAGACATGTAGATACAAGGACGCACTTTTCTCGTCCTATCGTCCTGGCAGATGTTTCCCCATCGGGCCTGTACATGCATGCAGCCTGGAGCCATGTCCGCAGGCCGACAGGGACCGAGAACCACCAACAGGCGATATTGGTGGGGCTTCTCGCTTGGCATTTCAGGCAGAGCATCACGCAAACCCGTTTCTTCGACCAAATCCAGAAACTGGCAATGGCGGACGACGGCTGTAGCGGGGGCCTCGCGGACAGATCGTGTATGGATGCGGCAGGTACGAGTGAACCGCGAGGCGGGAGGGCAGCAGATGAGACGATAGCCTTTCTCCTTATCGTTTTTCTGCTGTCGAGGTCCGATTAATCGTCATCTTGATCATATCACCAGCCTGCAGCCCGTGGTTGCGGTTGTGGTTGCGTTGGTTCCATCCAGACGTCGGACGTCGATGCAACACTACACAACGCAACATCATCACTCACTTGCCTATTCCACGCTGGGCTCCAGTATACGCATTCCTCTCCTCCACGGCCGCCTAGACATTGACTCGCCATCCCCCCTCTCTTCTGCTATCTTTACATAATGGGCAACCGAGGGCTCCGATGGCGCCTGTGACTTCAGGAAGCTCGTTCATTGGCCCAACCCTTCCACCACTCCGTTGTCGCCGCGCCGCCGCTTGCATGCGCATGCGCATGCTGCTCGATCGACTGAGAGTGGAGCTGAACCATGGCCGGCTGCCGACTGCAGTACCGTTATTCCACAGTTTCGTTCCTCCGCCTCCGATCGAATCTTATCAGAGTCGACCAAGCTAGGCTAGATGACAGCTGACATGGGTACCTTGGTCTTTGATTGTTTTGCCTGTCGACCCGCCTGTATGGCACAACGCCTGCTTCAGCGGCTAACAAACAGATACGGGCCGTGGCCAATTAGGTAAGGGCAAATACGTGCTCGAGATATATACCTTACTTTCGTGACTATCGAAGGGTCGAGTACAGGTCCAGCAGCCGAGCTCGTAAGTTGGCCGTCGGCTGCTGCTGCCTTGGGATACGCGCATGTCTAGCTACGCCTTTGGCTGCGGTCACCCCGCAGAAATAACCTTCTACAACCCCTCTCCATGCCTGTTCAATTTCGACCGGGAATATCGATTAGCTGACAATGCTGAAGGCGCTCCGACTGTCTGTGGGATCCCATTGTCCACGCTAGTTGCACAATTGACCCCCGATAAAATAGTGGACGTGAAGCTTTAGCGGGTAGAGCGCACAGCCTTTACCCGCGTGCGTAGCTTCGAGACTCTTAGCAAACGACCCACATGATCGGGAGGGTTTAAGATGTATGGTTCCAAGGTCAGGGCTGGAGGATTGTCCATGGAGCTACATACATGCATGCGGGTGATCCTATATCGAGGTTTTTAATTTCTAGATTCCTAAAACTCACACGTTTAACTAAAATTGCTTCTTCCACCATGTATACAGGCACACCGCCACCAGTCGCTAGCAGTGTTCAGCGACGTGTAAACTCGCTGCTGGTATGCAAGATTAGATTCATGTGTTAATATTCTGCAGGGGGTGGGAGTGAGCAGAAATCCTAAGGGCAACTACATATTTTAGGCGGAATCTTCAGCAACGCGCACACGTGAGAAAGCGCCGTGATGGTACCGCCAAAAGCAAAGGCTGCTGGAATTTAAATGGCGATATTACAAAACAACACCAAGGAAAAAGAAACCACGAAGGTACACTGCCGATCAATTCAAGGTATACTAGTATGCGATTTGCATATCCCACCCTGGCAATTAACCTTGACGGCACTAACTGAGATATCATGGCAATGTACTAGTGACCTAACAGATGTAATTGGTGCAATTAGTGCTGGCAAGCGCTGAATGTCAATGAGTATTAAGCTAGTCTACGGGTAGGCGTACGTACAACATACCAATTGGAAGTATAAAAGGCCCTCGATATCGCCTTCACAAGACAAAATATTCACCAGCAAGCTCCAGCTAGCCAGCCTTCTACATATTCCGACGGAAACTCCCTCACACAGTCCGCCACTCTCACACCACTATATAGAATCTCTAAAAATGCGGTCCATCTTCACACTTTTGCCATTGCTGGCGCTCGCCGTCGAGGCCAGGAAGTGCGGCAATGATGTCATCCCACCACATGCACAGGCTATCGCCAAGTACTTTTCGCGGATGGACAAGCTAGCCAATGCTCGCGGCTTTCACCCCACTACTGACCGGTCTCTGGTCATCGATACCTACTTCCACGTCATTTCCGTCGACACGACCGAAGAAGGCCACAACCTTTCCGACAAGAAGCTCAAGGCTCAGGTAAATACATATGCCCCGTGCTTTACAGGCTTAACTGCATGCCTATCAAGCTCGAATGCTTACTTTGCTGCCTGAAATGGAAAAAAGTTCGACGCCTTGAACCGTGATTACTTGGGTACCGGCATCAGCTTTGCCCTCAAAAACACCACCCGCACCGTCAACTCGAGATGGGCGAAGGGCAACTACGAGCTCGAGATGAAGTCGGCCTTGAGACAGGGTAGCTACGCCGCCCTGAACATGTACTTCCGCCCTCTCTCCGGCGGCCTCTTGGGTATGTACCCCTATACCCCCAAACCCCAAAAATATGCATATCCAAAATACATCCACTAACAATCCACACAGGCGTCTGCGTCTTCCCCGACGACGTCACCCCCGGCGACAGGACCTTCCTCCTCGACGGCTGCCAAGTGCTCTCCACCAGCGTTCCCGGCGGCGGTGAGCAAAACTACGATGACGGCAAGACCGCCACCCACGAAATCGGCCACTGGCTCGGCCTCTTCCACACCTTCCAGGGCGGCTGCAACGGCGGTGACTTTGTCGACGACACCCCTCCAGAGGCTAGCCCGGCTTTTGGCTGCCCCATCGGCCGCGACACCTGCAAGAGCGATAACCTTACCGACCCTATCCACAACTTTATGGACTACACCTACGACAGCTGCATGTTTGAATTCACCACTGGCCAGACCAAGCGTGTCTTTGACATGTGGGACCGCTACCGCGCCAAGTTTGTCACTGAGACCCCGCTTCCCGTCGACCCCGTCGACCCCGTGGAACCTGTTGATCCCGTCGATCCCGTTGATCCCGTTACCCCAGTCACCCCGGTTGACCCGGTTGATCCAGTTACCCCGGTTGACCCAGCTGAGCCCGTCACTCCAGTTGAGCCCGTCGCCCCAGTTGACCCGGTTACCCCGGTCGACCCGGTCGACCCCGTAGACCCTGACTACGAGCTCTTCTATTAAATATTCCACTGTCAGAATTCCTAGCGTCAAGACCTCTGTCTCCTGCTATGTGACAGCAGAAGGAACCTTTTTTATTTAAACCGCATCCACCTCGTCCGCCAATCCCTGGCCATTCCCATATATATCTCTATATACCCCGCTCGTACTAGACGATGAAAAAGATACCCCTTTGTATAACTCCTGCGTTCAATCCTCATATACCCCCTGGAAGCTCTTTGCTGTCCAAATCTGCTTTCGCTTCTCATTGATATAGCTACCAAATACCCCAGTACATTACGAAGCATTTGTTTACCCATTGCTGTGTATGTAACTGAGCCTGCCTATCAGGTACTCTTACGGCCTTTGTAAAAATACCATTCAATTTACTTCATGAATCAAGCTGCGAGTGTACCTACGCATCGAACTTTACATATACTGTTACTGGTGATCACCTTCACAAGGAGCCGTAGAATTCCCCTTGGCCATCAAGCGCGAGGCTTGCACCAGGCAATTTAAACCATAGTATGTTTGTGCAATCAACAACATCTACAACACATTGTGTCGTAAATAGACACACAACAAAGATCTCGCGATCTTTGCTTCTCGAGCCAAACACAAACATTGACCCTGAATTCGAGGCCCACTTTGAGCTTGCGCATGTGTAGGTATGGGACTATAAAATGGAACAAACGTTTGTATTCACTAATTTCATTGTATTTGAATTTGGGGATTGAACACCTTCTATACAGGTGGCAAGCCTGTTGGTACATGTCCCTGGTCAAAAAGACCGAGGAAGTAGTCACCTGTATGCGCTACTTACATAAAGTTATTGGGTTGAAAAGTCAAGTAATGTTTCAATTCCACAGTTAGGAAAGCCTGCTAGCGCAAGTCCTAAATCGTGCTGGTCGAAGAATGAGCCATCACTCGGGCACAGCGGAAAAACATGATAATGTTACTGCAGGGGAATGATCCAGGTGTGATTCAATTCATATCCATTATCTCCTTGAATGGTGGGGATTGACCTCGGGCTAATTCCGCAGTGGACATGAAAAATCCAGCAGCTTGCGTCGTGCTAAGAACGGGGGCGAGGGGATACTGAATCATATACTAGATAGCCAGGGAAGTTAGAATAATAATTTGTACCCCAGCCCCGCCGCAGTTTTCTAGAAAAACTAAACAGTGTTGCTTTATGCTCCGCGACGCCATATCACTTACCTGGATGTACTGGATTTGCTGCTCCTGAGTTGTGGAGGCACTGTGAGATCCAGATGGTTAGCCCCAAACCTCTGATTCATCGGGGTAAAATTTCCGCTCATTTTCTAGCGGAGATGTTCCTAAAAGTTGGTTGGCATACATACCCCTCTAAACCCTTCGGCTTTTCGACTGGCTTCTCGACCTGATCTTGTACCGCGTAGCCATAGATGTCACCCCACTTATTGGTGAACTCGGCTCTCTTCTTGAGATCAGAGTGGGCAGGCTGGGTTCCAGCCTCGACCTTCTTCCTGAGGTTAGAGCGGGCGGACTTGGTTCCGATGCGTTTGAGGTATCCATGGGGATCTTCAGCTTCAACCACCTTCTCAAAATCAAAGCGGGCCGGCTGTATTCCGGCGCGGCTACTCGGAGAGTTATGGGCAGTTCCGGCTTCAGCTCCCCTCTCGAGATCAAAGCGGGCAGGCTGGAATCCGGAGTAGTTGGTGGGAAATCCAGGAGGAATTCCGACCTCTTTAAACGGGACCCCAGGAGTCCCATTGCTAAACATTGGAGTTTGTAAACCGTTGTATGCGTAGGTGTTTGGCAACGCGATCGTGTTTTCTTTCCAGAATGGCTGCTCTGTGCTGGCTAAGTAAACACAATGAGAGATGAGTTAAGTATATTATATCAAAACGTCTTCTTTCACATACCAGAGCTGAAGATAGAACGATGGCCCCCACGGGAGCTACCGCCTCTATACCCACCACTTCCTCGTGACCCACCGCGGCTCCCACGGCCGCGGTACGGGCTGCTGGTTGTTTCGATTTTCGGCGGCCTGGACTACGATTCGTAAAGTATCAACACATTTAACTCTAAGGCTTAAAACGCAACAAAGTGATGTGCAGCCGTTGTTGAGGACATACCCTCGGCCTCTTGGTCTTCCTTGATGAGTCCTTCCCTGACACAGACGTCGTATTGCTTGGGACGATATGCGTTGCGGTACCCGCCATGATCTCTCAGCCCGGCGGACCCACGGACCTCGACCCACAAGCCCTTGACATACAGCGTGTGGTCTGAAGACTTGAAACGGTCAATATAGCGGTACCCGTAGGTGGTAAAGAATTGGAATCCAATGAGCTCAGTTCGCAGATTCAAAGTAAGAATTTGGTGGTCCACAACGGGATTTCCAGTGGATTCGTTTCCAAGGCCGGGGATATGGATGATGTCGTAGGCGAATATTTGGATGTTGAAGCCTGTAGTGACCAAATGTTAGCCCTCCTATTACGCCTTTGGAGGGGTTTGAAGCTATAGGAACGAAAGACCTACGGTCTCGGGAGCAGATGACATAAGGAACAATCTCGCCAAGCAGCAAGAGTTGAGAGATTGTGTATCGTCGTTTGACCCATGGTTGGGGTGAGAATCCATCTTCAGTTTGAGGTAGCTTGGGCTCCGAAGATTTGGGTCTGCTCTTAGGGGCCGTGAGAACCCCAAGCTTTGAACCGGTAAGCGGACCCTGGGTTTGGGCGCTCGAGGGCTTGATATCGTTGGGTGGGACGCTTTGGTGAGAGTTGCCCTGTGGTCCCAGGATTTTTTTGTGGGAAGCCTCGTCTTTCGTGTCAAACTTGTGGCCCTCCTCATTCTTTGCTGCTCCAACCGTCCCTACGGACAAATTTGCAGCAGTAGAGATAAGTGTATTGATATCTTGATCAGTAACTTTAAGTCCACTAGCTGAATTCTGAGGGGGTCCATTCAGGCCCGCAGCAATGGCTACTCTTGCTGCAGTGGCCTTCTGGCGGACTCTCTCCGCAGCTATCATTTTGATTTTGCGAATAGCATCGTCAACGCTGTCTGGGAGCTGGGATTCGATCAGCTGCTTTGCAGAAGCTGCAGTCGCGCCAACTTTGTCACAGGGACCCTTAATATTGCCTGGAGTATCTTTGATGTTGCCTGGTATGTCTTTGTTTTGGGAAGACATTGTGTATCGTAGGAGACTCGAGTGGGCTCCTGGAAACGATTAGCACTGAATCGAGGAGAGAATAAGGTGATGATGGTTTTAGAACCGAAGTTCGCAGATTAATGAGGGTGGGGAGCTTGGTTGATAACTTGTCAAGCGAGCTGGAAATGGCGGTGAGGGAGAACTAACAAGAGCTCTGGAGGTAGAGGGAGGAGAAGGTAGCTTAGTTGAGCTGGGGGTATTATCCTGATAGCTTTACGGTTCGTTACGGCTTCTTTAAGAGGGTTAGTGCTGTATGGTGTTATATTGACGCTGATTCCAGGAGCTGCCAGGCTTTGATGCTGTAGATGACGAGGTTGGGCAGGTGTTGAGAACCTGGGAGTGGGGGGAGGAGGGACGAGATGCTATATATATAAATTTACCTGGGGGCTTTATAACTGGTAGTATACCTGTCTCTAGGCTCGCTGCTCGGCTATCGTACCTAGCACCCAGCCAAAAGGCACAGAATTTGATCTGTATAAATGTATATATATTGTTTTATTATTGGATATAAACACGAGCATGCAAACAGACGGCGTGTATAGACACGCCAAACGCCAAACGCCGGCCACGGCTTTAAGATGGATGTGAAAGAAGTATATCTGATCTCCGGGATATCATTATCATCTCCTCGTCCGGCTGGCAGCCGACGCTGGCGCAAAGTCATCCGACTCGTCTGAATCTTCAATCATATCCCCGCCAACCTCCACGGCTTGTGATTTCACCGTTCGCGTTGTGGCTTGGCTTCCTCGTTTACTTGTTTGACTTGCGAACGACAAAGTTGACTGTCGTGCTGTCGTAGCGGCTTTTTTCGCTGGTGGTTTCTTCGCTGGCGGCTTTGGTTTAGCTTGTGCTTTCGCGGCAGGCGCCTTTGCCTGTCTTCCACTTCTAGTCGTGGTTTTCTTTGGCATAACCTCCTCATCATCGCTTCCAATAACAACAACGTCGTCCTCGTCCTCGTCGTGCATTTGTATATCTGCATCGTCAAAGTCATCGTCATCTAGTAGGTCAGGAGCATCCTCTTCGTCGTCACTAACGACGGATTTCTTGCCTCTACCCTTAGCCCTTACCGGTGCCGTGACCTTCTTTGCTGGCGCTCTTTTGGTTGCGGTTGATCGTGTGGACGTGGCAGCCCTAGAGCCTCCCCGGCCGCGGGTGGCTTTCGGGGGTGGTGGCGGGGGGGCTTCCTCCTCATCTAGCATGTCAACATCTCCATCTTCGTCTTCATCCGAGATGAATTTGCCGTCCAAATCACTATCCCAGTCTTCCGGCTTTTGCTTCCTATTACGTTGAGCTGCCCTTTGTTTTGTTTTAAATTCACCTTTCTCATAGAGCTCCTCTAGTTTGGACTTTTCGAGCGTCATCTGGACAAAAATTTAGCTGGGTATCAGGGTCACGACGCGGCTGTGTCTTACGGCTTCTCGGATTCCGTCGGCATCTGTAACATTATATTCAAGCACCTTTTTGAACTGCGTATCTAGCGAATCCTTCAGGAACCTGTATCACCACAATCAGTAACCAGTCAATCTCGATAATGTTCGATAGGGGCGTGTTAGTACTGTTCAACGGCGTGGATATCACCCTTGTCAATGTATCTCCCCACTGCGTTCCCGAGCGCATTCTGTGGGAGGATATTCAAGCTTTGTTCCGTAAGATATTCTTTGACAAAGTTCTCAACGCGGACATTCTCAACTTCGCCGCCATACTGGGCAAGGATGGCCTCATTATCTCCTTCGACGACTTCGCCCTCCTTAGTCTTGCCTACTTGAAGGTCAGCCTTTCGCACTAGTCATAAGTCCAGAGAAGCATAGAGCATACGGGTTGGCGCCGCCTTCTTGCGATAAAACTGAACGACGTCATTGGTGTTTGCTACTTTCCCCACAAATCTATTAGAGAACCTTTGCGGATTCTCCACTTCGAACTTTCCATCTGTAGCAGAATACTCTACTCGCAATCGGATTAAAGGTAGAGGAACATCTTCTTTCACAACTGGGGCATCGCCGGTTTCCAATTGCCCCTCGAGCCATTCCTGTTCTGCCTCGATGATCATTTGCTCGACGATCTTTGCAAGAAAGTTTGTAACCTCACTCCTGTTATCGCTTTTGGTTGCGATTTTCTGCATTGCCCGGTTGTCATAGAGGACAATCTCCTTCATCTTGAATGGCCTAACAGTTTTGAGCCTGATCGGCTCAACATCAAATTGTTTACCCGTCACGCTCAATATAGCCACGTGTTTCGCTACCGCCTCGCTTGCACAGAGGGAAGTCGCAACTGACGAGCCTGGCTGGATGACTGAAAACCCCATTTCCGGGTTTACTCGCGGCTCGATGAGACATTCGTGCTCGTGGCCCCAAACAACAAGGTCTAAGAATTCCTGAAGGAAATTTTCGGGAAGATAACCAGTTTCTGTATACGCGTGGCTATGATGGTTGAAAGTTTCTTGTTAGTTCAAGAGGGTTAGGAGGACTCTGTTAAACAAGAGCCAGGGATGACGGCCTACTGATTCTGATGGACAGCCATCAAGTTGAACCACTCGTCCATTTGGGCACCCGGCCGCAGGAACTTGACTTTTCCATCCCTAAAAGTGCGGAAAAGTCGCTCATCGCGTACGTTGCTGAGGCCATACAGCGCTAGCTTAGTGGTGCCCTTCTGTAGTAATATTGGTGAGATTGTGATGTTGTCATTCTCAGGCGCGCGGCCAAAGTAGTTTAGCAAGCCGGCGACTTGCAATATATCTAAGGCGCAGAGGTGACCTTCCTGGAGCTAACAGTCAGTAACGAGTCCGGCATGGTTGTGGCAATAATCCAGGCAACAAACGCACACCAGATGGGTCATCATGATTCCCATGGATCGAAAACACCGGGATCGCAATATTGATATCGGGGTCCTCATAATTGACATGGTTGAACGTCCTGGACATCGGCCACCTGGGTAAGTAACAGATCCCTCACTTTTGGCGATTCGACTGCCCACACATACCCTTGCAAATTGGTTGATACATCGCTTAAGACTTCGATCTCGCACGGCTTTTCGCCGTAGCAATTCATACGCAGGGACCGCATGACCTGGAACATACTCTTCCTGCTCGGCTTGTTTTCGTGGAACAGGTCGCCTGCGAGGAGAACCATATCAACCTTCGCCCAAATGTGGTCAGCGGACATCACGCGCTGATTAACCCGTCTAGTGATCTTACGTCGTGTTCCTTGGCTAGGCACATAGCCTCGTGGAACGATTTCCACGAGTCATCACCGCGGATGGGATCTCGCTCATTGTAGCCGACGTGACTATCCGTCGCAATGAGGATGCGGAGAGTATCCGGTTCTACAACTGTTAGCAGTTAGACTTCGAAACTCTCACGATGGGCATCACTACCTGATCGACCGGGGCCGGGCATAATGTGGTTTACTGCAGCTTGCGTCTGGAAGGTCAAAGACTACCCGTAGGTGCAAGAGTCGAGAGGGCGGGTTGCATCTCATGGGTTGCGTTCAAGGCGCGAAATAGTGGCACGTACATCACGTGGCAGGTGTTGTCATCCCAATCTTATCTAGATTAGATTACAAGGCGATCTTATCTAATACTAGCTTGGCGCTGGCTTTTGAGCACTGAACGACAAGACTCTCGCAGACGAACATCCATCTCAACCCCGCCAGTCCTCAAGATGCGGGCCACACTTCGCCTCTTTACTCGATCTTCATGGAAAGGTATTTCTGAGCCACGATATATCGCCCCCTGACGCTAATGCGAATGCCAATGCTAACGCCACTGCAACATACAGGTCCATACATTGTTCCGTAAGTGGAATATCGTCGACATCCCACGACCAACTTAGATCTGCTGGCGGCAATTCCGAAGAATAAAGTCTTTCTTACAAGTGCATAGTCTCCCAATCCAACCCACCACGCTCGGTGAGCGTGTTCCCCCGATCAAGACAAAGGCGCGCTCCTGCACCATCCTACCAAATTTTATCGGTTTAAACTTCCAAGTCTATGATGGGAAATCGTTCGTCCCCGTCCACATCACTGAGGATATGGTAGGGTATAAGCTGGGCGAGTTCGTGCCGTAAGTTCCTACCTGCATATTTGCCCTACCGCCGCAGCCCCAATAAGGGCGCCGATATGAAAAAATGACCCAATGCTAATGGTATATTCATAGGACGCGCAAGGCGCCTCGACCGAAGGCTGCCTGGAGTTAATGCTAGTTGTAGATTCTATATTTCGATCGGGCGACCATCTTGGCCTTAAATACCTCCGTTGGGGTTAAAAAAGTACAAATTTGCCGGCACATGTGTGTACACTATCATATACATTCAGGGAGTGACTGCGGATGTAAATATGGTAGGCAGTATAGATGGATATAATAATACTTAACAATCAAGGCACTAGACTTAAATCTAAGGATAAAAAAGGATTACATCTATAGTATAGATAAGGTATAGTGTAAGTAAGTATTTAAGTACTTAGTAACTGTGTTTATAAATGAATCGCTCTTTGCTTTAGGTCTCAGAGCTATGGATAATATAGATGTCCCTCACCCTCAAACTGCATCTTACACAGACCCTCGACCAATTAAGGTAAGAGCTTCAAGTAGCAGTCTGCAGGCGAGACAATTTTCGTCTAAGCAGTAAATCTGATACCTGTGAAGGCATCAGGTAATACACCTAGTCGCAAATATGAATTTATTTTATGCCAGACGTTTACCCTCGCCTACCCTGGATGATATGATATCTTTTATGCTGCCGACAAGGGCACATAGTGGGTAGGGAGGGTGATAAATACTGGCAGAAAGTGAACAAAGCACCCTGTAGATCACGCCTACGAGCTTCTATGACCGGATTTGCAGCTGATTGATTTGCTGTAGGAAGGACCCAAGGTCCTTCACCGGTAAGGGGATCTGTCTTGGCCTCGCAATGAAGAGAAAGGTTAGGAATATACATAGAATGAACAAGGCGAAAAGAAAACCCCGAAGGACGAAAAGAGCTAGTCCGATAGATGAGGATTTGAGAACAAGGTGCGACTACCGCAGAGCGCTGGTGGACGCCTTGATGATAAAGATTCCAAGAGTTGGAGTGGCGGATCGTATTGATGAGGAGGATTGAGAATGGTGGTAAAACGGCAGTTGTTTGATCATAAAGTGTGAGGGAGAGAAATCTGAATCGTCATGCCTTGATCATCCAATCCTGAAGAAAAGCCCGTCCGCACTGTACTCCATTAAAACTTGAAGGTGCATATATACCGTAAAAGAGATGGCTCCTCCTCAAGCGGTTCCGAATGGAAGGAAAACGAAGAACAAGACAATAGCAACATCAACCCTGTAGGTATTTATTCTTCGGCCTTGCCCTTTCCTTTGCCAGCCTTGCCTTTTCTTTCTAGGATTGCCTCACGATCCTTATCCAGCTTCGGCTTGGTGATGACGACCTTGGAGGGATGGATGCCAACGGGAACCGACTGGCCGTTGACCTTCTCTCGTGTGACTCGCTCGATGTGGATGACATATTTGAGACGGTATACGGAGGTGACTTTGCCCTCACGGCCCTTGTGCGAGCCGCGGGTGATTATGACTTCGTCGTCCTTGCGGATTGGCAGGGCGTTGACCTGGTGCCACTTTCCGTCAACACGGTATGGAACGAAATATGCTTGACAGATGGGGGATTCATACGTTGTACTTCTCCTTCAATTCCTTGGACAAAGGAGCGGACATGATAGTCCGCCTCACGGAAGATGGGGCATCGAAGTGCGCCTTTCTCGACTTTCTCCGCGAGGAGTGGATGGCTGTCGACGCAATTCCATGGTTAACCTTAATGTCCATTCTAGCTCCACCTCGACCTCTCTAAAGGCACCAAGGTGCTATTCGAGCCGTTCGATGACATCGACGAACCTTTGTTGACAGAGACCATTGTGGCTGGTATGAGGAATGTGTCGGGGAGGACGCTGGCGGTGATGGTCGATGGGTATGTATGTCGAAGGTTTGGTGATCGGGTCGGCTGGTTGATTGTGGTTGCCTGCGCTTGAGTGTTGAAATTCAAAGGATTTTTTTCGTCCACACTGAGTCGCGAATTTGTGTGGGCAGAATCACGTGTGTATTCCTGGTGCCCTATCGAGATAGCCTAGCCTAATCAGGCTAGACTATTTGTCAAACACTCATCGCAACACGCTCTGTCAAACGGGCAACACAATTGCGCGCATGAGCTTGTGCTTTCAATCTCACGGGTTGCTCCATGCGACTTCATCAATACCCATTTCGCATCAATTCCCTATGACGCCTGTCCCAATACCTGATACGCCAACGGCCGGATGCTCCAGCCAATCGCACAAGCCTCATCTACTACTTTCAGAAAGTCCCTGTGACGAGGTCCCGACGCGTCGCACGGGGACGCCTGGGGACGTCTCCCATGGCGGGCAACTACCACAGCTATCCGTACGGAAGCGCGGCCTACTCCCAGAATCAGCAATCCTTCCAGGACCAATATGCTTCCAACGCCCCTCAATCATCTCAGGCTTACTCGCACAATGATCGCGGATTGTCCGGTCAACCTACCTTGGCGGCACAACAGCAGCCTGCAGAGAATCCTACAACAGCCCAATACAATGGCCTTCATTTTCCTGCCCCCGCGCCGGTGAGGCAAACAACAAGTCATGATGGTAATCGTTTATCTGCTATAACTACTCGCGACAGCGCGGCTGCGAGCTATAGGTCTAGCGCTGGGAGCGCTTCGGGGCATGACTCTGCAGGGTTGTACCCGCCTTCCAATCTGGCGACATCAACCCAGTCCTCAAGGCCACGGGCAGACGAAACGAGCCACGCACACGATCGCGCAGAGCAAACGCTGCCGGCTTCAGCGTGGAGTGCGGTGTATCATCCACCGTCCACTATTCGCTCAATCTCCGGTGCAGTGAATTCGACGGATCGCGGATATTCATATCAGAAACCCGATTCGTTATCCCAGCACCAATCATATCTCACTGGTCAAAAAACGTCCGGAATAGGCGCTTCTTCGTCGACGGCTCCAAGCACAGCGTCTGTCCAGAAAGCCCCGTACAGTGGCTCAACTTCGCGGCCTTTTACCATCCCCGACTCACGACAGGCTACCGGACAATACCAGCAACTTGCTCATAATGCAACACCATCGGCCTCAATATTGCATGGAAAAAGCTACGAAGCTAGCACCTCCAGAACTGATACAGCGGCCTCCGTTTCTGGCAGCTACCAAGTAGCACACAACGAGAAGGCATATCAAGACGAATCCGGCCAGGGTCAGGCCTATCTTTACTCTACATACACGCTTCCACATTCTACTTCCATTCCCAGTGCAACTGAAATGAGTAACTCCTATAGTCCAAACGCAAACGATTTAGAGAGCCCCTCGCATGGATCTTCAAGGCGGCCATTGGAACCGAACGCGAATCAACGGATGCATGCCAAGGCGGCGGAGACTTCTAGAAGCCATGCTAGTGATGCACCAACATTCACCCAGAGCTACGCCGCTTCAGCAGGCTCCCAACCAAACCAGCAATATTACCATAGCTATAATCCTGTGGCCGGTACAGGACCTCATACATCGAAGTATGATAGTTCTACCAACCTATCAAACAAGTATATGGCAGCCCCCTCGGCCACGCAGCCGAAAACAGGCTCAACCTCGCAACCTACTCCAGCACCAAAAAGGCAGCGCAAATCGGCCTCCGGGCAGTCTCCTGGGGCAAAAATTGCAAAGTCTAGAACCCCTAAGCAGCCTAAAGCCTCTACGGTAGCCACGACTCCAGTTACAATATATCCGATAGATTCATCACTACCCCCGAAAAATACACTCTACCCAACAGCAGACCCACCGTCTATGACACATCGAGGGAAAGGGAGAGGGAAAGCCAAGACGCCCAAAAATGGGACCCCAAAGGGCGGTAACCAATCTCAGGAAGTGAGCATCACTGTCCCGTCTATGCCGGACCAACCGCCGCCTGCAGCCCCAGTTGGCCCTCAGAACGATATGTTATCTATGGAGCAGCATATGCGAGAAATGGTTGAAAAGATGCGTGAATATCAGGCGAAAGACCCTTCTAAATTCCAGAAGGTATGGGAGAATGTGAAGCGTACGGGACCTGCTGCAACTGTGAATAGCCCAGGCCAAGGGACTCCAACGATACCCAAGCCTGCACCCCAAGCCATCCAGCAGCCAGGGTCGTCTGTATCGGCGTCTGAGGGCGATAGGAATACTCCAGTCCCAGGAAGTGCTACATCAGAGGCTCAAAAGACCTTTTGGCCGGCGTCCCAAAAGTCCTCGTTGTCGAAAGCAACATCAAAGTTCTTCTGTGATCTGGGCCAGGAGTGCTCCGAATCTTTTGCGACTAGTTTACTGGACTATGGCCCAACGTTCACGGAATTATGTCAAGGGCTGGAGGCGCAAGGATACAAATTTGAAAGAAACAAGCTAGCAACAGAACTGCTAAAAACTTCGAAAAAAACCTACAATACCGGGGCAGCATCCGCGGCTGCTCCAGCCATATCTGCTGCGACACCAGCATCCCTGAGTGTTATATCCACAAAGGTACCTAACCAGACGTTGACACCTCGACCTCTCAAGTCTTTCAACCCCCGAAATATCAAAGATTCTATCCCTACTGCCCTTTCCACGGAAGATCATGACGAACCACACCACTTCGTTGTACCGTCAATGATATACCGTGAGGTCTGTCCCCCGAGCCCTCAGCGCTATGGGTCCAATACCGAACCCGAAAACCCAAGCGAACATTCAACCACAATACCTGCTCCTGTTATTATGCCGGTATCTGTCCCTTCCCGAGGCACTGCAGCAGCTAAAGTTACCTCAATTAAGAAGCGGGTATCTATGTCCAAACGATCTCAGGCCCTAGAAGCAAAAACCAGCGGACTCCCTCAAGCTTCTTGGTTGGTTACTGCCGCACCTCAAACACAGACGCCTGTTGCGCCCCAACCAAGCTTCTCCCAGGCCGCTTGTGACGACATGACGGCTAGCGCGAGGTATGCCAACTTCGAATGTCCTACTTTCCGAGGTACTGACATCTTGATAGTTCCATTATGGTACCAGTACCTACAACCTCTATCGAAGGAATTTACAGTCCCGCAGGTCCTTGGACTCTATATTCGCCGTCCAGTGTAGAAGATTCTGCTGCGATACAACAATTGCAGTCTAAATTCGAGGCACAGATGTCAAGGTTCAAGAGTTTAGATTCGCCATCACAGCCGCCGCCATTACCGCCACCGAAAACCCTCCCCTCAAGCCAACCATCCAAATCCCCAGCAGCCCCGCCCCCACGCAAAAACGCCCTCCCAAGGCCTCCTGCATTAGATAAGCAAAATGCTGTGAGAACGAATCAATACAATCCTGGGACCGTTGTACACGCTATCTTGCTGGGAACTGGCCGCCATCCCCGCTATGAAGGCTTGAATAACGGCCTTGCGATTCTTAAAAGGTTACACCCCGAGATGTTCGACAATAGGGTTGATCTTGCGCATATACCTTGGGATATATACGACCCGCCCCCTACTCCGTTGCCTGGAGAGGAACGAAGAATTGGAAAGGGCATCGCGCTGGGCGAGGAAGTGGCTAGGGGGAGAAAACGCGAATCTGTTCCTTTACCAATCGGCACGCCTCGAGCGGAGCCTGTGAATGTGGTAATCAGGGGAAAACGCGGCCGGCCGAGGGGGAGTAGAGGCGTGCCGCGTGGCGGTGCTGCAGGGAGAGGGAAGGTCGCGGGGTCTGCAACCGGGACTCCTAACACTCAAACAGCCTCAGGCGATGATTCGTCTACAGCTGCCAACAGCCACAACTATGGTGTCGCTACTGGTGTCAGCACAGAAGGTTTGGGAAACAGTGGTGCTGGTGGAGGGGTCGGAGGTGGTCGGAAGCGCAAGCACAGCGATGGTCCGCATTCCAGAAAATCTAGTGATGCATGGGGGTCCAACAGCCGGGCCTCTCTCTTGCCTGTCTTCAAATGTCAATGGGAAAAGTGCAAATCCGAATTACAAAACTTAGAGACGCTTCATCGGCACTTGACTAAGAAACATAAGCTTGAAAACAACCAGGGCGTCCTGCCGTGCTGTTGGGGCGACTGTGGGAGCGTGATCCCGATTGCATCGCAAGACCCAGAGAATGGAAGGAGAATCATTGAACAACATAGGAAACGACACAACTTTGGCACCGGGCTCGCATGGGACAATCATGTCTTTGGGGAGCATTTGAAACTTGTCAGGGAGGAGCTGGGTGAAGGCATGAGCGTCAAGGCTGGTTCGTATATATTTACCGTGTGTCTTCCTGCGAGTATACCACTAACATTTTACGGTCCCCGGCCTCAGCTCGCTCGCTTTCTCGCGGTTCTTCAACGCACTCGGTTGAAAACCGGATCCGCTCAATGTCTCGTGATAGAGATGGCCACTCGGTGACCCCGGTTATCACGCCTGCTCCTTTTGGGTACAAATTCACGCCTCCGCCTGGATTTAGTTCCAGTTCGCAATTCAGGCTCGCTCACGAGTTTGAGAATGGGCTCCCGGACGAGAAGAGGGTTGTCGAAGAGGAACTAGCCCGAGCTGAGCGTACTGGCGTCGGAACCGAAGGATGCACACTCTCAATGGTTTCAAGGGTCCTCTACAGCGGCGGCGAACTCGCAACTAAGGCTAGGAAACTTACTAAAGATCTCAGCGCTTTGGCCCCAAATCTAGACCTGGAAGGGACAGGAAAGGGAAACGGAGGAGAAATGGTGATGCCATCCATCTGATGATCAACTGTTCTAGGTTTCTATGGTAATTTCTGTTTGGCGTGCGCTCTTTATTCTTGTTAAACCTTTGTTTACTACTTTGTCTATGCAGCATCTGCCCTGTTATTGCCCATTTTTTCCTTCGTGGACAGGAAACGGTTCGGGGCGTTTCCGGTGTTTTTACACTTCTGAGTCGCAGATACCTCGTTCCTGCATCGCCTTCAGCATAGCACTGGCGTCATTCAAACTTTGTTTTCCCTTTGAGCGTTCCTGCTGCTTCTTTCGGCGCTCCTTTTCGAGATCTGCAACCTAGACTAGAGATATACGCCAAACTGGGTTTAGCCGGTCGTTCCCAGCTAACCTGCCGTCGGCATTACCAAATGCGGGCTATGTATCTGCTCATGCTTTCCCAGCATTTTGTATATTGGCGAAATGCCTCTTACCATCGTGGCAGCCACGATGGTGAAACTACAACAGCTGGCCTCGCCTGGGCATTAGTACCATCTCGTAACCTTCACTTCCAACAGCCAATCGCTTTGCTTGCTTGCGGGCTCAACCGGCCTTCGACACAGGCAGGCGGTACTATAGAGTTTCGTTGGCCAGATGAAATATATCACATAAACAACGCACATCAAATCCGACGGCTGCTCAACACGATGGCGTCGAACGCTGGCCCCTCCAACAGCTCGGACCGTTTCATCGAACTGTTAAACTCCACCGGCATTGACCTCCGTAACTACTCTTCCGGCGGTCATCATCCGCTTCTGTCGGAGCCGATACCGCCTGAGGTTATAGCGTCATGGCCGGCACCAAACTACATCGACCCAGAGACGAAGCATGCGCAAATGTTTGGGTGGGAGCTCGGACTGCTGGGTGTGGCTACTCTGGCGGTGATATTGCGGCTCTACGTCAGGATATGGATGATGCGCCCTCTCTGGGGAGTTGGAGGGGATGATTGGGGAATTGGAATTGCTCTAGTGAGTTGATGTCGCGATTCTACATGGCGTCAAAGCATATACCTACCAGTAGGTACTCTGCTATAGCCAGAAAGTACCAAGGACATTTGACTAACCAATTACTCTGGACAGCTGTTCGCCATAGGTTTAACGACCGTGCAGTTGAATGCGACACGGTACGGTTATGGTATGCAATGACTTCCTTTCTTATTCTACCTTGCACGAGATGGATCATGAGACTGGGAAGATCTAGAACTAGCTGACATGATATGCCGTACCAATCAAACAGGCACGCACATCTGGGATGTCAAGCCTGAATGGATAACACCGATGCGCCAAATGGCCTTCTGCACCCAAATCTTCTTCGTCCTGTGCACTACCACCGTAAAGCTCTCGATCCTCTACTTCTACCTCCGCCTATCCGCATCGCCAACATTCCGTTTCCTCGTGCACTCCGGAATGTGCTTCGTCCTCGCCACGGGCGTATCCTTCCTCTTCGTCATCATCTTTCAGTGTACACCCATCAGCGGCTACTGGGACCTCAGTCAGCGTGATTCCCACTGCGTTCACGAGAGCGCAGCCAACATTGCCAACGCCGTAATCAACAGCCTCAGCGACCTCTACGTCTTCTCCCTACCGATCAGGGATATGATGCGGCTGCGACTACCGCTTCGCCAGAGGGTCAGCCTCGTCGTCCTGTTCTCACTCGGCGGCGTGGTCTGCATCGTTGGCTGGCTGCGCGTGTGGCAGCTGACACGCGTGCTAAAGTGGACGTACGACAATACCTGGTACGGACCGACAATGTACATCCTCACAGCGGTTGAATGCGATGTCGCGATTCTGTGTAGCTGCCTGCCAGCTCTGAAACCGTTAATTACAAAGGCCATCCCGAGCCTGCGCAGGATGACCTTGCGGAGGATCAGTGGGGCGGCACCAGGATCCGGCGGTGAGAGCGATGCTAGGCGAGGTTCGAGCGGCGTGAAGGGGAAGGATTCATTGTACGCGGGGGATTCAGCTGGCGACTACGCTGCGGGTAGGAGACGCGGAGCGGTGAGCGGCATGAGTTTAGGCAGGTGTCCCTACTCGGACCCTACCAAGCTGGTAGATCCCACAAACCTGTTACCGGCTCAACTGACCTTGAAAAGGCTGGTGAGCGATTCTGGGAGTTTCCCAGGTGATCTGAGCATCCCCTTGTATGAACAGATACTGAAGAGCACGAGCCGGCTGCCATATGTGCCTGGAGGGGAAGAGAGTGATAAGTCAGAGACCCAAGACCTCCAGGGGCCAGACTTAGAAAAGGGCCACGGTGTCGATAGTATTAGCGGGAGTGTATAGTATCGGTTTACAAACCCAGATACGAAAACCAAACTTGATGGGCAGCGTATATACGTACCTAGACGATTCTCAAGCTATATGGTCCAGACCCGCTAGCTATGGATCCAGACCGCTATATTGGTGGGCTTGAGATATGGTATATGATCATGTATATGGACCCTACCGCTGCATTCACTGCGCCGTGATTGATATTTCTTCATTGCACATGCGCCATCTAGCTATTCTAACACTGACGTAACCCATGTCGCTATGTACCGAGATCTTACGCAAGTCGCATCTACGCATCCTCGAAACTACCAAATACCTATGAAAATATCGGTTTCATGGCTATTGCTATTTGTAAGCCTTGCAAGACCTTCAATAAAGCTATACTAGCAATATGGCGTAAAGGGATTCGCGCTCTCATTCCAGCACCGAAACGTGGGATCCGGTGCATGGCTATCGAAACTCGCTCAAATGGGCATATAAGGCGAGATCCGAATCACATCAGACAGCCATTCTTCTTGCTGCTATGGATCTCAGAGGATGCAATAAGGACCCTTTTATTCACAGGGATACTTTCCGCCGCTTGAGGGTCCATCGATGCAGCGGCTAATACCGCCCCGGGAGGGGTAATGAATGCAAACGTCTCAACCATCCAATCATACCATACCTTCCTTCCATCAGTGTGCCGCCAGAACGACACCTGCGTTTCAGACCGGTCAGGAACAGGCATGGGTACCTAAAAGTAACGTTAGCTAAGGTACTTGGGCTCGGACTGGGATAATTTTCTCGCGTATGCTTACTTTCAATGGGAAATAGATTGCAAACCACGATATCATATCCTTGCTCTTGGCGTCAATCGTATCAGGCCGGGTGCTTAGCTCCACAATCGAGGTCTCGTTCTGATACAAGACACATTCAAAGTAGCCGGCAATCCCGTGGATAACGCCCCGTCTGGGGATTGGGAAGATAGTAAATGAGTCTCGTTGGTTATGGTCGTTGAAGCCACCTTCGTGATCCAGATCGGACGCCGGGTGGTGGAAGTCCCATGCTTGGTGGATATTTGGATCCCCGATGGAGTTCAGAGAGAGGAAGTCGATGGCAGTAAGCATGACTACATATGGGACGTCGTATACATCCGGGGTTGAAGGGGCGCGACTGAGCAGGTCAGAATGAAGCTTTGGGGCCATAATGGGCGTGTAATGCGCAGAGTAGGATTGAGGTATGCTGATTCCAACTGTTGGATGCAGCACACGCTGGACTCCATCGAGACATTCTGGAGAAAGCTCGTTGTCTGCGAAGGAGCCCAGCAACTCAGAGACGAGGATGTGGATGTAGGAGGGAGGCTCCCACTTCCGCATGTCGGTTTTGACGAGTGTGACACGCCCGTCCCATACGTCTCTATTCATCTTCATGAGGTGGACGTAGGCGTTGGGGTTCTTTTCGATTGCGAATATCTGGATGTCGATACTGGCGTTGGTCGCAGCTCTTATGCATCGCGTAACCAAAGGGCCCCGTCCGGCTCCAACGATAGCAACGCATCTATACAAATGCGTCGGGTTAGCAATGACATCGGTTGCATTCCACATGGGGCTAACAGCTTACATGTCTTCAATACCCTTGTTCTTCAGGTCCTCCAATGCTAGCTTTACCGCCTTTTCATATTGATCATACTTGACAGGATCCTTCTCGAAAACTTCATAAGTCATACTTTCAAGGTTATCGGCTAACGGCTGGAGGGGAGATTGTAGGAAATCTTGGTACCCGGCTCCGAAAATATCGAGAGGTGGTGGTGGAGGGAGGTTTGAGAGTAGATGATGAAGGTATTGTCGATAGGACTGAGGATCATCTCTTCTCTCTTCTGTAGAAGTGGTTTGCCTTGCTCCCTTTGGCGCTAACGGTAGCAATGGAGGGAAATCTTTGTCGACAGGGTCAGGCGTAAACTCCGCATGTCGAGTATTAGCTAGCAAGTACAAGGGCGATTTTCTGGCGAGCTTTTGGATGAGACTTTGATGAGCCTTTGTCAGCACCGGGAAGCCCTTTGAATTCAGGACGTGGGCTTGCGAGTCGATTATGATATAACGGACCGGTTCCGCAAACCACCGTTTCAAAGCGTATGAGTCCGGGATCGTGTATTGGATTTGTAGCGCTGTTAATATGGATGGTCAATTTGAAATTCTGGACCAAAAGGTGGTGGCTGTCTGCAGACGGCGTTGATACAAGCCGGAACAATAACACGCTAGGGAAAGCTTTGCCTTTGAATTATGATCGGAGTTTAGACGGGGCGTGTCTCTTACCTAGACTCAATCTTGCGCTATACTTTGCCGCCGTACGGATCCCATTCCAAAGGTCCCATGAGGTGAGTTCGTCGTACAGCATAACAGTTTCAGCGCCCTGGTCATCAGACCCTAGATCGGCTGGGTCTGGTGCCAATGAAGGCCCATATGCCGGAAGAACGATATTTATCTGGAGATAGGCATTGATCGCAAGACCTTGGACAATAGCCTGGCAGTACCCAGCGAGATTCTGCTCGGCATTCCTCGGACCGGCAACAAGGAGTGACATCAAGCCACAGAAGCCAGCATAGCCGATCTCATGGTGTAAAACTTGTCGTGATGCGGACGAGAAGAGAGGGTCCAGCGAATCCAACTCAATCCAAGACGAGATAACTCCCACAAGCTTCCCAGAGTTGATGTTCTCATCGGGGTGGATATTGACATCCTCTGCCTCCAGTCCAGGGATGTATACCCTATTAAGGCCTTGGGCGTGAGCATCGGCCACTATCTTCTCCACTTTTGCCTGGTAGTTCTTATTGCTGATATTCGCGCTTATCATATTATACTATCCGCATTAGTCAGCGTTAGTTTATATTCAAAGCTCACAGCACGGCCGGAGCCAATTGGACGCTACTAAGCAGAAGCGGGCAGGGCTATACGGACACTGTTCCGCGCAGCTCTCTCCAGGAGGTCGGGAGTCACAGCGCTACCAGGAGCTGGGAGATGCTCCCCAATGTAAAAACTGGGTGCAGACTCTGTACTGTCCGTCATTTTGTTGTTCTTCGGCTGCAGGATCGCAGGAGTATCCACGAGAATTGTGATTCGAGTGCGTCAAGCGGTGGCCCCGAGGCTTTCTCTGGGTGCTCCTAACGGTTCATGTTGACAGATAGCCGTCGATGGCGAGGTTATACCGAGTTTTTCCCTCCGAAAAAGCGGAGTAAGTGTGACTGTTGCGCAAAACCGCTGCAGGAATTTACGAATAGGGCTTCAAAGCCTTTCACAACGGAGATGAAATTCTTTGCCAAACATTCAACTCGACAACGCAAAAAAGACAACATGTGTAGTCTCCCCACTACGCCAACGCGATCATAACGCCAACATGCAATACGGTTTGTGTGAGTAGGATATACCAATATTAGGTGGTACATCAGTATGCATCAAGTATAAATTCTTCCGGTCTTTGTTTTACCGGATTGCTCCAAGCAATCATTAATCGTGGTATCGCCCGCTATTACCATTGCGAAGAGTGGATCCCAAAGCGGCAGGGCCCTAGACGGGCCGAAATTGTATAAAGCCTCAATAGTAAAATATTTCCGCTTGTCATACATCGCCCCCGAACCCAGCTATAGGCTGCCGTAAAGGGCTCGTGGACATGTGCTAGAGCGCTGGCACTGGGTGTAAGGCTCAGCGTGCACCCTTGACTGCGGATTATATCAAACCCGCCATTTTTGTGCGCGCAGCAATTTCCCAAGCAATATCTAGAGCAATTTGCCTCGACAGGCATAGTTCATCTACACTAGTACATACGCAGGTGTTGAAGAGTATATGAGGAACCCATTTGCGATGGTACTTAAAACCGCATATTCTCTCAGATTTAAAATATTTACCGCCATGAGAAAGTCCACGTGTGTACACCTGGGTCCACATTTGCCATGTCATGCATGCATAGATGGTGAACGTTGTTTTATACACAGATCTGCAAGACGACCGTTCGTTCCCGACTTGTTCATCATGGTCTTCCAGGTATTTTCAGAAAATTTTGCAAAGCAATACGTTATCTTCATACTTGTAGCTGCACTGTTTGGCTCCAGTTTTATACTTCTAGATGGCATACACAGAGTATCACGGTCAGGACATCACGCCGCAAGTCTAGCAAATATCGCCCTTATCAAGGGCCGGGCGACCGCAGACACAACTACATCGGCCATAGCTCAAGAAAAGCATCACTTGGCCAAACGTGCTGTGATCCCGGCGACATGGCGACAGATTCAGCAGTACATAACGAAACCAAACAGCCAGGGCCACACCTTATATGTCCTATCGATGGATGCAATCATAAGCTTTATCGCATACTTGGAGCCGTTTGTCGATATAACCGCTAGGGCCCAAGAGCTCGCCGTTCGACTTTTGAACTTGGCAGCTAAGGAACATGGTGGTGCCGGGCAACTCATGGGGCCAGCTACAAGCAACGAGAGAATAGCAAGTCAGCTTAAAAACTACGCGAATGCTGTTGGGGAATATCCCACAGATGTGGGCCAAACATTGAAAAGGCTTGCAGGCACAATACTTCTGGCGGACAGAACAGGATCAGTTAACTATATCAAAGATCCTTGGAACATGGGTAGGTATCTTTTTGGAATCCAAGACGAGAGAGTCGACGAAATCACAGACGACTGGATCACTGCGTTGACGGAAATGTTCCAGTATGTCAAGGAGGATCTCCATGAGTGGATCCAAGATACCATTAATGCTACACCCGACAGTTACCAACTTCGGGAACTGGGTGCCGCGCCGGAGACCCTTAAAGAGTTTGATGGTATCCGCAAGGAGGTCGGGCAAACTGCATTCATGTTTGGGCGAATTTCGTTATTGGCCGACCACGCACGCGGTAACCTAACGGATTTCCTGAACGATTTGGTCAATGTTTACCTACCGGCCGATTTACCTACGCCGGACTTGAGTCAAGACAGCGAGCATGCAGGCGAATTTATGAATGGGGGCATCTTTGATATTCTCGAACATCAAGGTATAATACCAGGGGATGAGGACGTGCCCCATACGATATTGGGCCAACAGCATAATCTTGAAGACGTGGTGCAAATGGAACTAGATGAAGACGTCGACGGCCGGGTACAGATGCAACTAGAGCTATCTGGGGAGGAGCAATCCGGAGTGTCTGAAGAATACTAATAGGACTAGCTTTCTGGATTGGAGCACGTACCCGAACTCTGGAGACGCCATTATTTGGTCCTGAAATACGGAAGTGGACAAGAGCGATGGCCAAGAACTACTTGGAATTGTAATCCTAGACATCATTACCGAAAATTAACAGTATATACACGCATACAGCAGTAATATATATGTTGTGTAAAAACGGTCAGTTGTAAGTAAGATTAATCAGGTTTAGGATTCTACAGCCTATGGCTGGCTGGGTTGTGGGTAACTTGCCCTCGTAATCCAAAGGCCGAACCGCGAAAGGACAACTACGGGCCCTGAATACCGCATTAGAAAATGTATGCAGACTTGCAACTAGTTCTCAATGAACCTACCACGTATATCTCATAGTAGGAGATGCCCAGCAAGCTACGGACATCACCCCTCGCAGTAACAATAGATGATGACAGCACCAGCATCTGACAGCATCCTGACATGGATTTGAGTTGGCCTTAGAAAGCCAGATGCTACCCAACCGCCTTAGGAGCATCTTCAAGACAACCAAGTTGTCAAAAGTGGAAAAAAATTATTCCAAAACCTCGCACTTCGCCAGTCCTCTCCTCTGTTATGCACGCACTGCTTCAAACATCTCAGCAAACCCCATACCTCGCAGTTACAAACCATCAAATAACTCTTTCGCGTCAAGCTCCACAAAACCCCCTTTCCAAGCCTGCAAGCGAACCTCAAAGACCGCAACGGCACACCGCCTGTCTCCTGCATTCACCCGACCTTGATAACCACCCCTCGCGACGACGATCCACAATTCACACACAGCGAACATTGTAGTTATAACCAACAATCGTAGATATATCAGATGGGTCAATTTGCAAATTTGCCGCACCCATCCACGCCTGGACCAAACAGGAGCTTCGCAAATCCGGTGTTATCTCAGGAACAGGCAATTTTCCCACAGGGGCGAGCACCTAGCTCTCACCGACAGAACAGTACCTCCAACCTTGTCCGTTTATGGAGCAAGGAAGGAGGACCCACCGAAGTGGACATCGCGGCGCTGCCAATACAAGGTTCCTTCGAAGCATCCTTCAGATTCAACCCCCAGGCTGAAGCGGTGGCAAGTGCAACGACAGCAAAAATCCCCACAATATTCCGGGACTCGGCCGCTACAACGAACGGTATTTATGAACCATGGACATCCGCGATTTGGAACGGATAATGGTCTGAGCGATAGCTGGTTGGACCTGCAAGACATGCGCGAACGTTGATCCGGCCTCTGAGACAAACGGCAAAGTTGTACTCAGGCAATATTGCAGATAATCATGACAAGCTACCCGATGGATGTCGTTGCATAGGTCGGTGCGGCCATCTGGTGACCTGGCGGCTGAAAGACAAGAACGTAACAGTCGTGGAACACAAGGCACCAGTTATTATGGCGCAAGAAAAAGATGGAGTGTTCTTACCAACGATAGGTCCATCATAATAGCCGTCTCGCCGCCATCAGTTCGTCCATTGTGGCTCTCTCACGATCAAGAAGCTCCAATTACGAGCGCCCGTTCCTTTCCTAGCAACGCGGCTAGTGCCATCACCCGCATCTCGACGCGAAGCCGACACTTATCTTTCGAACCGCAGAACCCGAGAACATCGTTGAATACCCCCAGCCTCGATCCCCGTCAGAACCTTACGCCGTCGCGATACCGTGACAATACCACCCACCTCATTCCGAATCGTCCGCCAAATTCGCGTAAAGACCAAACTGAGCTCGGGACCACCAGCGGTATGTAGCGTTGCTCCTCTCGTACGTCTTCTCAGTTTTCACGAAATTTACCCTCTCGGGTGAACACGCGAGCGGTGAAAGTACGTAGCACAAAAACCGCGAAAATATTAGGCCTTGTGGGCCTAGGTGTTGAACATGCTCATTGTCGTTACGCTCTTTCATCATGTAGGCAACGCCGAACGCGCTGCTATGAATCAAGATTGATATCCTGTGCTCCAAGAGTGCTCCATAAGAGAAGCCATAAAGCCAAGATTGCGTATTGCAGAGGGCTTTAGGTTTGATGGGTCTTCGGGAGCAGTGTCGATGGTTGGAATAGACACGAGGAAGAGCTCACAAAGTGAGACTCAGGATCACGGAGCGATCGCCTTCATAGTTAGTTCGACGGGCCATTTATTTTGTGCACTTTCCATTTCAAGGTTACCACCTTGCCAGCATGCCTTTCCGGAGTGGGACCACAATTGCCAATATATAGGAATCAGCGTGGATGCTATCAGTATCGAGCTGGCCGCAAGCCTCCCTTAAGAGACAGGCAGGATGTAAGGGCCCGCCAGCTGCTGGGGCTTGAGCATGGGTTGGTATCTGGCCAATACTCAGACCCCGGGTAAGAAGCAGCTGTTTCCGGCGAGAGTCCCTCCCAGCAGTATTTAAACCCCCAGTGTAGGGATAGCATGACCCACGTGACTGTTTGTAGACATGTGGCACTCTGGGCAGTGACGGGTAGCAGAGCCAAAAAGATGCAACAAGGTTGCCGTCGAACCGCGATTCAGGCGCATCAGCCTCCCAACAGATCTACCCTGGGCTTTCGCAGAACCAAGATAGACCCGGATCGTTCCAAGGCCATTCTCCTCGATTTCATCACCGCATTCTGCGAGAAGAACCCCACCAAAAGCTCTCTCTCCTCCTACCAAGTTTTTTTTGTCTTTGACAGAAGGGGACTTCGGGAGTACACAGGATAAGACGTAACCTGAGCAAATGACTTGATGCTTAGGGTTAAGTTCCAGGAGCCCATTCCACCTTGCTGTTTTACGAGACAAAGTGCTTTCCAGCGTTTGAGCACCGCACCAGTTACCCGAGTTCCCGATGAACCATGCTACGAGGCCAGGGTCTGCGAGTACATGGTAGGGATCTCCCGCCTTCGGACTGAACCCCCGCGAACCGTATGGAGGAGCTTTGACGCAGTATCTGTCTTATGATGGTGGCATGAATCCCTTCGCTCACACGAGAGTGTACGTTTGGCCCGCAAAGGTGACGTCGACCGGAAATCGGTGTGGTAGATTTGTCTTGGCCTCGGGGGCAGTTCTATAACAGAGAGAGTCCATATTAGTTCATAATAAACTAGTGAGGGTCCAATAGAGGAGGGCATGCGAATCGATCGATTTGCGAGTCGGCCGAGGGGCGTAGGTGTCGTAGATGCGTCAGGCAGATAACATGTTGAAGTAAGATTAGGAGGGCGAACATCGCTGCTATGGAGAAGCGTAATTCTTCAAGATAGGATAGGGGAGCCGACATTGACAGTTCGAGGCGGGCGAATGGTATTGCGATAGAAGCTATGACGTTGGTGATCAGGAGAAGCAGACAGCCGCGTCGTTGGAGTCGACCCCTAACAACATAATTTCGACCCAATTGGGCAATTGTTGTGTTGCAATTTACCGGTTCACGCGATCTGTTAGTCAGCACTAAATACCACACTCCCAACACATTAATTGCCTTGCTTTCCTCCCTGAAGTGACCAAGCTTTAAGAACCAGATGCTAAGCGCAACGCTCAGCCTGGCAGCTAGTCTGACAGCCAGGGCCTTGCACAAGCGCGTGGCATCGATTTAACCTCCAAGAAGGGATAACCCAAGCAGGTACAAGTCAAATCAAACAACAAGATACAACCATAACTAAAACAATTCTCGTGAGAATGTATACAGCCATAATGTATATCCCCACTAGAAAACCTGCCCGAACCATATCTGGACTTGGCTGGCGCCATGGCCCCACCTCAGCACTCAGACTCTGTCGAGCTCTCTACTATATTACCTCATTCTGCTATCGTGTTCGACTCAAAGTTTGTAAAACTGTCGCGAGGAAACCCGGCACTGTTGCCAAGAAATGGCCAAGAATAAGCTAAGTGTCACACAGTATTGCTGCCAAGAAACGGGTGGGCGCCCAGAGAGGTTGTTTGAGCAAGTTTCCAAAGGTTGAAATTCTGATAACAACCGCGCCCGTGGTCGGCGGGCTTGACCACCAATAAGACAACCGGAATATGAGCTTAGTTTCCTTATTAGCTAACATTAACACTTCTACCAATGCATTGTAGACATCCCGTGCAGGCGCTCTGCACCCTGCAGGCAGGCATGGACGTAGTAGGTCCGTTCACCATCTCATATTGCGCTGGTGCTATGGTGAGAGTACTGGCGATTCGATACACCAACTTGATAGACATTGCACACATGGTAGTTGAGCTCCCATCACACCATGGACCATCGTATTCGCAGAAATATCCTATATAAGCCTGCAAGAATGGCCTTCTGTTCGACAAGCCCGCCGCCAATCCCTGCAGGGAGAATACAAAACACCCTTCGCAACCACCCAGCTGACTGGCAGCGTATCTTCTCACGATGTCACAGCACTCCGTCCTCAGAGCACTTGCTGTCATCTGCTATGCCTCTAGTCTCGTGGCAGCAGATGGCAACGGGTTGATCGGATGGGGGAAAACAATGTACGATCCGACGTGCGCCTTTGCATGTCGAGGGGTCATTTCAAAGTGCACTCTACTGTGCACGCCCAAAGACTCTACCGCAAACCATGGCTCCCACCATAACCCGGTATCCACGCCTCCGGAGTGTTTCACCAGCGACAATGCTTTCATGCGAACAATGGCCCTTTGCATTAGTACCTATTGTCCGCCAAATGGGGCCCCGCCGCTGAGCCAGATCGAGGATTACTGGTATTCACATCTCGGCACTGGCAGTATTGGCAACTATAAATATGTTCCAACTATATCCTACACCGAGGCTTTGCTTGCCGCCAGAGAAGACGAGGCAAACGGTGTCATGCCCCCTAGCAACACTACTTCTGGTGGTGATGAGCATTCGGGCCATCAGATGATCCGGGCTCGTCATGAAGGGGCACCGGAAGCTCAGGTTGGCACTGTATCCGCACATCATACACTGCCCACAATCCGGGCCAAGCAGCCGTTGAACGTTACAAGCGTGATTGCAGCCAAAGACTGGATGCTCCAATACAATGGGATGCGGAATTTCGAGCTGAACGAGAATGGTCACTCTACTTATGGGTATGGATATTTCCTATTCAATCCAGAGCTACAGTATATGCTAACTCCGCTGCCATCCAGTATTACGTTGGTGCTCGTTGCACTCTCGCTTCCGGTGTTGACATACCTGCTACGCTATATCCCGGGACTCGCAAGACTCAGGACGTGGACACATTTCAGCGCTATATTCAACTACCCTGCACTTTGGGGCACAAAGCATAGGGCCCCAGTAGCAATGATCGTCGGTGGCGGGGTCGTCCCCACGCGAGGACAAGCATTGTACATCACCGTGATCAGTGTCCTTAATATTGTCTTCCTAGCGGCGCCATATGTTACCATTCAACCACAGTCGATCTTTGGATCCTGGAAGGAGCAATCACTAAGCGTCATCGGCTGTCGTGCCGGCTCCCTAGCGCTCGGAAACATGGTGGCCATGTTTGTGTTCTCCTCGCGGAACAACGTTCTCCTCTACATAACAAACTGGAGTCACGATACCTTCCTACTGCTCCACCGGTGGCTGGGCTACTGGACCATCATACAAACAGTACTTCATTCGATTCTGCTGCTTCTCTACTACCAGAGATACGGTGACTACGCCGCTGAGTTAACCCAGCTATATTGGATCTGGGGCATCGTCGGAACAGTGGCAGCCGTGGCATTATGGCCCTTCTCGCTTCTTGCCATTCGGCAAAAGGCTTACGAGTTTTTTCTTGCCTCGCACGTCGTACTTGCAGCTTTATTCATCATCGGATACTACTATCACATCTGGTACTGCTTCCAGTACAAATGGGGGTACGAGATTTGGGCCTTCATCCCTATCGCTATCTGGGCCACAGACAGGATCTGGCGACTCGCGCGAATGTTCTACCACGGCTGGCGGACCGCGAGGGTTACAACCGTCGAAGGCTCTAACGGCGAGTACCTTCGAATCGAAATAGACGGCACCCAGGTTGACGATGTCGTGTATCTGTGTTTCCCAACCCTTAGTTGGGCGTTCTGGCAGACCCACCCTTTCTCCGTGGTTTCATCCTTCGCCAGCCGTGACACCACCCAGAAGATGGCTGCTGCAAAGCTCGCAGGTAACCACACAGAAAAACAGGACGACATCGAGATTACCACTGCAGCGGCGAAACCCGCAGATAGTGAATCGAACTCGAAGGTTTCGCACGCATCTTCTGACATCGTCCCCCGAGCCACCATCATCTGTCGCAAACGAGGCGGCCTCACCGCCCGTCTAGCAGCTCGCCTAGAAGCCTCGACTGCAGGTGGACTATGTTTGCCTGTTTTCGTCGAGGGTCCCTACCCTTCAAATGCGATCTCTCAGCTATCGCACTGCACAACAGTGCTATGTATCGCGGGAGGCGTGGGCATCACGGCGATTCTACCCTGCCTGCAAACTTTCCATGCCCCCCGCCAAGGCCGACTGTTTTGGGGCGTGAGACATTCCAGCCTGGTGGATGCACTTGCGACAGAAATGGCAGACCTGCCTGAAAGCGTAGACATCACTGCCATTCTGAGGGACGAATTGGCTGGTTGGCCGAGTGGTGGCCCGATTGGTGTTGTAGTTTGTGGCCCTGCTGGGCTCGCTGATGAAGTCCGATATCAAGTTGCTGATATGACGCGGCGCGGGATTACAAAGGCTTCCTTCACGCTCGTCGACCTGGCTTTTAGTTGGTGATATGGTTCCATTTCCGGGTGTTCATGTATGGGGGTTGGGTGTTTCTCACGTACGAGTATCGTTACTGTGGACTTTCATGCATGTAGGCAAGTAATTTCTGAAGTTGGGCTATCCAGTACACTAGTAATTGTAGAACCGGCTAGAGATCTTGAGACCGGAGTGACAACCTCGATAGACGATCCAACATTGCGCAACTCGGGCCCAGCTCGCTAGCGCTAACTCAAGCGCCCGACAAAGTACTGAATGCACCCAGAAACCCACCCGTATTGTGCGAGGGGCAGGGTTTATTGGCAACTGGAAAGCCTAGGCTTCGTAGATTGCCCCCATCTCCAATTAATCAAGCTTATATGTACGCATGAAGGGTCATGCAGGAACACGGTTCGTTCCAAACTACTCGAGCGAGGCCACCACCCGAAACTCTGGTAACGCATAATACCATGCCGATAATGTATCGGGTAGCTTGATATGCCTGCCCTGAGCGCATGAAATGCGCAGGCAACTCACCCAGGCATACCGATTGGCGCGGGAATGTTAATATTGAGAACACCTCTATAGATCTAAAATGCGATGCATGAGCGCGAGCAAAGCCTCGATCACAAAATTGCGTATGGACGGGCGTCAACAGAGCCTTCCAAGCCAGATTAAGCCTGAAGAGATATATATATATATCGATCTAGATCTAGATCGATCATTAGGAATCCAGACAGGGTTCTGATCAGCACCTAGATACTCCAAGGTCACCAAGAGTGCACGGACAAGTAAATTTAGTATCCACCATAATTATAAAGCTATAGAGTACACAACTGTCAAATCACCGTAAGTGCACTTGATATAATTCGAGCTCGCTACACTCTCAACTAGTGCCGGATACTCAGTCTAGATTGCCATATGCCGACAACTTCCAAGCAGTATTCCAACCCTGGTAATGAATTGCCCGTTATATGCATATCAGCCCCTGCAGCCTACTCTAGCCCATAGCATAGCGCTAAGATTTATTAAGCTCCTGCGCATCTGCACGCATCCCTTGGCTAGATCCTTTCGATATCGCCTCGCCAGCACTACGGCCAATCGGCAATTTGCAATACCAATATGCTATATATCATGCACCTTATAGAACTCTAACCCTACTGAGTAAAGACCCCTTGCATCGCCGGTATATACATAAGGCTGCACATCCATGCATGCGTGCTGCACGCCAACCGGACTTACCAAAGGACCATGATCCCTATGTACCATCTAAAAGCCAGATTACAAGTGCAAGTCTTCAAGCGAGGCTGGCCCTGTATGCATCAGAACTTAAATCCCTCGATATCCCTCGATTAATAGTCGCCGGGTTAGCTGTAAGAGAGATATTGTTGAGGACAATATGACTTGATCAAGTCTCATTGGGGCTCCAACCCCTTGTTTTTTGCGCGGGGAGGATCGATCGATCGCGCTCTCCACATCCGAGTTCTTCGGTACAACTTAGGCGCCCGGATCTCGAAACGCTGTATACGATGCATGCATAGTGATTGCGAAAGGACATATTAGTCGTGATTCCAGGAACAAGTCCAAGGCTACCTATGGTCAGGCTCCATATCGTACCCTTGGGTCGCTATTGGAGCCTCTTTAGCACGGGCCGGCGAATCTGCGTCGGCGTACAACAGTGGTCGTCACCATATAGCGCAAATACTGCATGTGCATGCTGTGCAGCTGTATCCAACCCGAGCGATATCTAGAGGCTGTGCGCTATTGTGGAGCGGCTTGCTAAATTGCCTAGCGTATAACGTTATGACGGTGAGGTAGAATTCTATGGTATACCTACAAGCTATACGGCGAATAAAAGGGCTAATCAATCGAAAAACGCCCAGAGGGAACGCTTAGAATACAGAAACGAAATCCTTTGCTTAAATATCAGTTGACGAGATCGTTTACCAAGGCCATAATCGACTGATAGAAACCCGGTCTGCAAATTGGACTATACAGACATGTACGTTAGCCCCCACTTACTCCGTAAATACAGGGTCTTTTCTAGTCCGGCCTTCGTGTCCAATTGCGCAAGGCAATGATTGCTATGTAATGTAAAGCAATGCACGGAGTAATGCACCTTACAACTTTAGCGAAAGTTTGGCGGCAGGCAGCTGTAGGTAGGGCTAGAGAAAACGTAAGTGGTCGGTATATCATTTGTTTGAGACGTCCTCACACCCTCAGCAATCCTAGTTTGCTGTGCTGACGCTTCGCGCTTTGCGAACAAAAAATCCCAGCCCCGTGCCTGCGGTTTTAAATCCATCCAGCCCCGCGGGACCCAGGCTATACTGCGCGTCTATTATAGACCTATATCGATCAAGACTTTGGCTGGCTTAAACGAAAGTCGCCAAGCATAGTACCAGTGGAGCTTGAACATTGAAGAAGCCAGAAAATCTTATCGTGAGGTTTCGCGACTTGTGGCTGGTATCTATATCTGCGCATGCACTCGGGGATATATCTATCGGTATGTGCGGCACTGGGTTTGGCGTCTAAATTGTTATTGTGCACGTGATAACACGTGTATATGATTAGATAAGGGAGGAGGAGTGGTTTTCGAAGGGTCTAAGCGTTTGATGTTAGTGTTACACAAAGCAAATACTGGCGCTCGCTGGGGATCAAACTTTGGCGATAGAAGCACATTTCCTTGAGGCTTGGTGACTCAAAATTTGGATGAGTGGTTTTCGCTACCATCGGGAAGTTCCTAAACTTTTCGGCCATTCTCCTGGAGTTGGGCAGGAGGTCTGATGTCAAGATCGGGCTCTGGGGATGGAGCTGACGTTGCAGTGGGGAAGTGACTTTTGTTGAAGCCTGACCGGGATACTGCTAATGTCATGGATATAGTAAAGTGATGGTGTGGAGGAGGAACTCAGCTCCAGCTGGCCAGCTGGGGCTCGCGCTCGGTCGTCAAATCCATCGGCTTTAGTGCGGCGTTCGCCCCGCACACAATGAAAACAAGAGCTGGATAGCATGCTAACAGTTATTATTACACAACATATACTTCGTAGAAGGTTCGAAAGAAGGCACAAGATCTCGAGGGACTCGGGTGACTAACCCTTGGGGGCCTGGCGCGGAGGACCACAAGGATGAGCCTCGAGGAACTAGTTCGAATTCGATGTCAAAATGTGCATTTCCATTTCAAGAACCAGCATGCCCGGGATTCTATAGGACAGGAGCGCTCGAGCAAGTGAAGCTAGAATCGCGGCATCGATGTCTCCCTTGTCAACCTCCTTTGCTGAACCACTCTGTCGGTGTCGTTCAAGTCATATGACTTCGCCTTTCGCCGTAGCTGATTGATCCCCTCCGAGTAGGTCGAGGCCGGATGAGGGATATACTTTGAAAATATCACACACAAGTTTGAAGCCCCCCGACCGATGCGAACCGAATGCCTGCGATTTGTCAAGGTTGACGTTGCACACAAGCCACTGTCGCGCGCAAACCCATGAGGATACGAACGGATAGGTTCGGGCTTATTTAAGTTGCACCCATGTGA
Source organism: Drechslerella stenobrocha 248 (assembly GCA_000525045.1). Lineage (NCBI taxonomy): Eukaryota > Fungi > Ascomycota > Orbiliomycetes > Orbiliales > Orbiliaceae > Drechslerella > Drechslerella stenobrocha. Next base: position 300,293 of record KI966425.1, on the reverse strand, counting down.
TAAATCCTCACACATGGGCAGCACAGCTTGATGCAGGTTAGCCAGATGGGCTTGTTGACGGCCCCAGTGGGTCCCTTCGGATGCACATATGGCGCTTACATGCCGTCGTCAAATTTATTAATGGTGTCTCTCATGCAGCAGGCTGCATGCTGCACCGACAAGCTGGGTAAAGCCTGGATGGGAAACAACGAGTTCGTACTGTTTCGCCCAGTCGCATGATGTTTGCTGAAATCGAGAAATCCATCTTGGGTCCCACCATCACGCTATTAGAGGTTTGCTAGTCAGGCTGTCGCAGGTTTCAGGCCGATGGTGTCTCAATGCGGGAAGATTCTTTTGGCAGGAGAACGGATACGGTCGCCGGGTCAGTGGACCATCTTTTTGTGATTGCAGCTGTTCGAGGTTTGAACAAACAACGACCCGGTTTAGCCAATTTCCGACTGCTGGACCGGTACGAAATAATCCTGGAGGCTAACGAGCACCCGAGAGCTCCCGTTCATTCATTCGTTCGATCGTGGATGGACTGTCCTGCGTAGATTAAGTTAGTCGAGGGACACAGGATAGTCTTCCGATCTTGATGTGATTTCCGGTGACTCGCCTTCAGTGAGCGGGCAAATGTTCGCCTTGGGCAGGGACTGGTTGGCTGTGGTGGAAGCTGAGAATGCCGAAGCCTCCTGTGAAGGGGAGAAAGAAGGCCTTGGCGGAATTGTGCCTGAGCAACGACAGCCAATCATTCACTTTCGTACGCGCCTTGACCCCAGCCCGTAAAACGCGGGAGTCTGGTAACCAGACCGGGACAGGGCTCATTCCAGCCTCTGGTGCATGGGCTGGTGTTCTTTGGAAGGAAGACCCCGCCTTTGCTTTCGTCCCCGAGGGTTGCACCGCGGACGACCGTCAGGCGGAGTCCCAACCTCACACCAGACCGCAAGTAATACACACGATAACTCGACGGCCTTGAACGTAAGGTAATAATGTCCTCAAGGGCCCTAGGCTATGAGTCCGGCGACGGAATGAGATCCGGCTATCAGAAACTTTTTTGAGGTTACATATCCGGCGAACGCGCAAGCATGATAATGGCTGTACATACCGGTCCAACGTTCGTACCATCTCGGCACGCTAGGATTTTATATCACGACATTTCACGGCATTGTAATCTTATTTCTCCATCAAATTCGTCGCCAGGTAGATTGCGCGCAAGATAACTACGTACTTAGTTATCTTTAAACAATCACGCCGGTGTTTTCGAGTCGACCAGGGCTTGCGACTCAGGGGATTCTCTGTCGTCGGTCCGCTTCAGGATCCTGGAATGTCATCGGGCATTCTTCCCACGTAGTCGGTATGGAAAACGCCACTGCCAATGGCTTTTGAAATACGACTCAGCGTCTATGCATCTCCTTTTCGGCCGCCCTTTTCGAGGCGGTAGAGAATAATCGCAATGCCTTAGCTTGCAAATACGCGCCGTTTGTGCATCTTGCAACTGTGCGATTGGGGCCCCGCCCTGCGGGCCTCAAGCCGTCGAAGTGGGCCAAACTTGGAACCGAAACCCAGTGTTGGGCGGACCACACAATTCCGATACCTCAAGCTGAGTACTGGACTTATGCAGTTTGCTGGTGATTCGACCTGGTCCGATGTATGGTGCATCAGCTCTTATCCGGGCTCCTGGTTAGGCAATTTATTTGTAAAAAAGAAATCCAATGGCCAGGTCCTGAGAATCAAAAAAAGTGTAGACAACGTACGGGCCGAGCAGATTGGTGGTAGCCCCATGTCACCAAAAATTAAAAAAGCAAAGCGCACTAACGAAGGCAAGCAAAGCCCCCGCCCATCAGACCAGAACTCGTCGGACGGTGAACGAACGGCGGCGGACATACGCATAGAACCACCAGAAATTTGGAGGGAGCATGCAGTAGGACATCAAGACATTTATTAGTTAGAGCCCCCCCCGTCTGCCTCCTGCTTTTTCATGACGGTTCCTGTACCTGAGCCCGTACCTGCACCCTCTCGCCCCGTCATATATATCTCCAGGATACCGCCTTTGGGACTGCACCTCGGAGCGCTGGATTAACCGCTTTTCAAAATTATACTTCGCTCCGTTCGCTGCCGACTTGATTTTACTGTTACTCGATCTCCCAAACTGGATACCTGGTCTTAGTGCTGGTTCTTAAAAACTCGGAACCATTGGAATTCTTTCGCTCTTTCCGTCTTCCTGTCCTTCTCAGTCGACAGTCCCGTGGCCGAACCCAAAACTCAACTCGTATACACCTCAGTTTGCAAACCTTGCCCTATCGAGCTTTGCGCAGGTGGGCATTTGCAGTTGTCGTCGCCTAGTCTGGGACCCCCGCAAACACAAACATTGAACGCACAGGACAAACAATTCGGACGCAGGAGCGATTTAAAAGCCACCGGATCAGACCGCGGATACCATTTTTATCGCAGCCTGCATTGTCCTGGCTGTTGGATCTAGCTGCATAAGTTCAGCCGGTGTAAGCATTCGAGTCCAGTCCCAATCATTGGCTGCCGCAGCTCTGACGTACCAGACAACAATTTTGCAGGGATTGCTTGGGTGCGCTCACTGAATTTCGCCTCGATTGCTTCGGACCAACAGCAGCGCGGGAACTCTGGTCGGCTGGCAGTACATTCCCCTCGATTCGTGGAAGACAAGCCTCCTTGGATGTCCTAAGAAAGCTGGTTCGTTGCCTGTTTATCAAATGGCTGTTCCTTTTTAAGGCCTTTGCAATCCCACAATGACTCGGCATATTTTCGAGTCCTAATGGATCACGTACTGACGCTACCTAGCAAAATAGATCGAGGCCTAGCACCGCTGGCGAGAGAATGAAACAAGATTTATCAGTATATAGTTCGATATCGCCGCCCGCTTCCTATCCTTCCAAGACGAAATCTCGGGGGGCGACTCTCACCACGACGGATATCGAGCCAGGAACGATGGACACAGACAAGCCGTTGATGAGCCTAGCACCGTGCACGACTACCGCCTCGCTTTTCATATTCGCACAGGGCTCGTCGATAGCCTGTGTCAGGCACGATACCCTCCAGCTTGAGCGGCGCTTCGAGGCCCATAATGCCGAAATAACGTTAATCGCGGCCGATACGAGTACTGAGAGCGGAGATGGACAGGTCATCAGCTTGGACGCTTCGAAAGAAGCTGTCGTTTGGGATTCTTCGTCGGGCGAAGAGATATCGAGGTTCACGGCGTATGAAGAAATCAGAGTGGCCACATTCCTACGAAATGGCACAATCGCGTTGGGTAGGCCACCACCACACAACACATTTGGGAAATATGACTGACAACCGTCACTGTAGGCGACAACATGGGCAACATCATCTTGTTCGACCCCGTCCGATCGGAAGCTGTCTCCTGCAGAACCTTTCAGATCCCAATATGCGCGCTTGCGCCGTCGGCCGACTCGAAGTTTTTCGCAATCGGGTAGGTGGAGATATTAATAGACCAACATCTGATCCGGATCCGGCGCTAACGCCCGCGAAATCTCATAGGTACCAGAATGGGACAGTCATCATTGCGACCCTCATGCCGACTTTCGTCGTCCACCATACTCTGGCGGGCGGTTCAGCGTCCGCTTTCCCGGTAACGGTTTTGGCCTGGCACGGTTCGTCCTCCAGACAAAAGTCAGACATGTTGGCCACCCAATCGGACGACGGAGACCTGAAAGTCTGGAGTATCGCAAAGCCTATCGATGGGGGAGAAGCCGCGAGAGTGGTGCGCGTCCTGAGAAAGCCAGATGCGTACCCCAGCCGGAGAAACTGGATGGCCTGGTCGAGAAACGGCCGTATCCTGCAGTACTCTGACTACGATACATCGGTCTGGGACGTCAGGACGAAGAAGGTCACATGGGAGTCTGTGATGACCAAATCGAACGTTGTAGCCCTGACAGTCAACGGACTGAAGGGGATCCTGTTCACCATTGACAGGCACCAGAAAGTGCAACAATACAACCTATACCCGCCACTGCTCATGGCAACCGCCCAACATTTACCACCAAATGCGCCGCCGTCGCCGCCAAACTCGGTGACCCATGATCAATCCAGACCTGGGAGCAATCGTGCCACAGATGCGGAAAGACCGGAAAGCCAGAGGTCCACAGGAATGGAGAGGTCGGACAGCAAAACATCGAAGTTCTCTCAAGATGCTGGTGCGAGAGCGATTGCCGCCATACGCCGTGATGAGACAAGAACCCCGCTCGGCCAAATCGCACACGAGCTTGAGATGTTGGAGGAACTGGAAAAGTCACATTTGAAGGCCGCAGGCTTATCCCGATCCGATTCGGTGCAATCGAGCGGCACTGGACATCAGAAGACTGCCTCCATCGCCTCGTCGATCAAGTCATACAACTCGGGTACAGGCGTGAGTGACACAACTTCGCTTATATCGCCTCGAGGATTCGATGACCTATCCACACCTAGACGTTTTCACCCCCTCTCGCAGGAAATTGGCATGTCTCCAATCACTCCGAGAGCCCCTGCGAATGCCCTACAGCCAGTACCATATGCGCAACGCAATGTAAACGGCGAGCCACTTCCCACTCCAGGGCTACCACCCACAAATGGCGATTTTTATGATGAGCAGCTACATATGATTCCTCCTACTGGTCAGCTGGAGCTATTCCCGAATTTGAAGGACAAGCTCGGCACAATTGCCTACAAGACACCGATGAACACCGATCGACCCAAATACGACGATGAACGGAGGAAGGAAATGTTTTCGTCCGTCTTTGGATTCGAAGGGGATGCCGAATCTCTCATTCGGGAAGAAAGTAAGTTGGATCACAGTGCCTGTTGCATTTTTTAGACATTTGCTTACTCAGTTTCCAACAGTTGCCCAACATCCCGCACGGTCTCTTCAATCCTTGATGCTCAGACTTTGGCTGCAAGACCTTGACGCCAACGCCCTCAATGTCCTCATGGGATCTGAGACACTCGTAGCGAGCGACTGGCTATTCATCGCATTGGCAGCGATGGGTGGACAGAAGTCCTGGCAGCAAACCGTACGAGTCTTCATCATGAGGCTGATCCAGAAGGGTGATGTGCACACTGCCGTCATGTGCTTCCTGATGATTGGGGAGCGAGATCAAGCTATCGACCACTATGTCAGCAACAAGAAATACATGGAGGCTATTTTGTTGACAGCTTTGATGTACAAGGAGTGGAGGAAACTGTCGGTCCTTGTCAGGAAATGGGGGGAACATGCTGCAGAGAATGGAGAGAGCGGATTGGCCATGAGGTGCTTCGCAATCACCGAGAGCACCCCAGATTCTGGATCGACGCTAGGAGCAGTGCCAGCCGGTGGTCATTCCAGAAAGTCGTCTTTCTCTGGCAGCAGCCTCAAATCTCCAGCGTCTCCCCAGAAGCCCCAGGGTGTTTTGCAAAAGCCAGAACGTCCAACATCCCCACGAGTCGGGTCTTCCGTTCGTACCACAGCCGCCCGTCTCTTCGGCTTCGGAGACAAAGAGAAGGACAAGAACAAGCCTACTCCGGGAGCGAACATTATGGACATGCCATGGAACCGGCCTATGGACGAACAGAAGTCCCAGTCTCACAAGCCAGCGCCGGATGGTGTGCCAAAGTCTCAGGATGAGCCTCTGGAGAAGAAGGAAATGGTAATCTCCGGCCCAATCAATACCACTCCCTACGACGGCAGGATCGGAACACCCGCGCTCCAGCGGGTTGCTAGCCCTGCGTTCGCACCACCCGGGCGAATGAACAGTCCTGCTATTTCTCTGAATAGCGCCGCCAACCTTCCAGTCCGTTCTATATCGCCGCAGCCACCTCTTCCACCAGCGCCGGCTGAGCAAACCATGACCGCGAGATCCCCTCTTAACCCTAGCCTAATGCCCCAGCGGGTTGAGAGCCCGGGGCCAGAGCGTATGGCCAGTCCGGCGCCTTCCATGGCAGTCTCGAACTTCGGGCCATCGAGGGTTGCGAGCCCGGCTCAAGATGGTGGCCTGTCAGTACCTACGAGAACTGGCAGTGCGCTTTCCCAGCGGAAACCGCCCGGCCTTCATCTCCAGCTTTCATCATTCCACGATGTGCTTACTTCCGAGCAAAGCCCTGAGCTAGCCCGCAACAATTCGAAGGTGCCATCGCACCAGGTTAGCAGGTCTGTCAGCAAGTTGAACGAGAGTGAAGTTCCGTCCGATAGGGAGAAAATGCCCCCGCCGACGAGGAAGGCGTCAATCTCGCACTCGAGACCCGCTCAAAAGTCCAATTCGTTTGGTAGCAGCAACCGACACGACGATTCCCCCGAGGAAGACTACGAAGATAGATCCCGTAGCACTAACCAGGTGACCAAGCGAGGCGATGGGAGGGGTGCCAATAACGCCCGATCTCAGCGCGGCCGCTACGAATCCGAGAGGGATCAGAGCTATGCCGAAGATTCGTACGATGAGGATTCTGCGCAGGAAGATGCGGAGCGGAACCTTGAAGCCCGGCGTCGCAGCCTTGAGAAACTCGAGGAAGAGATGGAACAGGTTAGACTGCAAAGGGCCAGGAGCATGAGCCGTCAGCGGGACTCTGGGGATGCGCCCCGGGCAGGCGTAAGGAGAGTCAGGTCTCCCGAACAAGCCGTTCGAGCTAGCGCACGTTCAAAGACAAAGCCTCAGCAACATGCATACACAAACGCTACGACCACAGAAGAGGAATATAGCGACGATGACGACAAGCGGCACCCACAGAGGAGGATTTACAACGGCTACGATACTTCCGAGGTCTCTGAAGTCTCAGAGGTCGAAGATAGATATCAGCCTCCGGTTTCGCGAGCTGCCACCCGGACACCTGCAAACCGGGCGCCCTCGAGGACTCAGAACAGAACTCCACGAGTCGCGTCTAGAAACGGCCACCGTGCTCCCCCGGCTCGAGTCCCATCCCGGACACAAACCAGGACGCCTAGGTACCGTGATGAGACCGAGGAGGATGAGGAGGAATACCCACCTCGCAGAGTCCAATCGCGGACCCAGAACAGGACCCCAAAGCCACGGATGTACGAGCACGAGCGCGCAATGTCCCCCCCTCAAAGAGGTGCCTCGCGCAACATGAACAAGACCCCGCGCCCAGCACCACAACGCTACGCCGAGTTCACCGAAGACGACGAGGAGGATGAGCCACGCCCGCGCCGGAAGACACCAGCTCCCCGTCAACCAGTGCAAGACGACTTTACTGAGTCCGAAGCCGACGACTTCCGCCCTCCTCCTCGCCAGGCCTCCCGTAACCAATCCCGCCCTCACCGCTACGCCACCGAGACCGAATCCGAGTACGAACCGAGCCCCCAGCCCATCCAGCGCTCCATGAGCCGCACAGGCCCCGCAAGGACAAAGACACCTCTAATGTCCAACAAGCCGCCCTCCCGGTCGACAACCCCAGCCAACAGCAACGCCCAGCGGCGCAAGGCCTCCATCTCCGAATCCAGCCGCCCCAACCCCGCCACCATAGCCGCCAGCATCACCAAGGCTACCTCTCCAGTCCCAGACTACGATCTCCACGACTACAACATCCATTCGCTAGCGGAAATGGCCGCAATGAACAAAGGTGCATCGCCAGCCCCCAGCCAACGTTCGATCCTTGACAATGACCGCAAACCCTCCCACCCGCAAGTCTTGCGCGCAAAGCTCAAGACCCTCCCTTCGATCCCACAGTCGCCAATGGGTATTCCCGTCGACTTGCCCACACACCCAGCCTTCGCGGGGGGCATGCGCGCAACCACGGGCCTTGCGCGGAAACCCACCGCCCAAAACAAGCAGATCGATGATATCAAGACCCAGACTATCAGCATCCACGGTGGTGGCAGCGCGATGATGTCGCCTGGTAAACAGGCATTGAGGATGCACTCTGGCCCCGGTGGTGGTGATGATATGATCACCGTCGGCCTCGAAGGAGTGGTGATGGATGATGGCGGTGCACCGGTGGAAGCTGCACCGCCACCCAAGGCGGGCAGGGCGACGCCTTTGGGACATAAAATCTAATGTTCTGCTTCGGCGGAGCAACTGATACCGATTTCGACGATTTGATGGATCAATAATATTTGGTTTACGAGACACCTTATATTCTTTACAATCCTTTTATATGTTTTTTTTATTGCCTTTGCCGCATTTTTAATCAAGATGTCAATGCAGTTTGCATTTCAAACATCTCGGATTCATATCATTTGCATACGCGGGTCTAGGTCTGTAAACCCGCCAGATTTTCTTTTTCCCGAGTCGTGTCGCTTTAGTCTAGTCGTTTCCTATACATTTGTTCAACAGCGTTTCCTTCAGCATCCTTTTCACTTCTCTTCTTTGGCCGTTCGACTGTCCATCGTACAGGCCCTTTAACTTTTATAACTTTGTTCGTTTTCCTTTTTAGCGCATAACGTCAGCCGTACCGTACTTGATCAAGAGCACGCATGCATCTTCAGCCCTTTCCAATATCAATATACATTGTAAAATGTCGTACCACAAATTTGTCGATACCATCAAACCCGTCTGGTCGTCTGAGGTTGGAGACACCGTCGCTTGGTTTTCAAGACATATTTCATATATTCATTCATCTCTTCATTGCAACGTCAACTAGCTTATTCTGCGCAACTTATATCTGCTGTCTTTCGACGCATTGCATCACTAATTAGACCCCAAGCCCTGGATGCCGCTGGTCGGATATACATATACCAAAACTTGGTGAATTGACACACTTAATAACAGTATATCACTGGATATATAATTGCGCATGTCGGATGGGAAAATATAGGCTTTGTAAGAATAATTGTTTAGCCGTTAGCAATGCAAGTAATTGGGGCCTTTAAGCCCCAAGCCTACGTAGCCACGACTCAGCAAGACACCATCTCAGTATCAGTAGCGGAAACACCAAATGCGACAGAAAGCCAAGGCTATCGGAAACGTCAACGCCATATCGCCTACATGAAGACACCGTCTAGCTCTAATACTCCGTAATGCCCGACACATGCTAGCCAATGCCGGCAAAAAGAGAAAAGGATATATAAAAAGTGGGAAGTCTGAGAAAAAGGCACCCACATCGCCGGGCCAGGGCCATAGTACCACTCCCTCCTTCCACCCTCCCCTCGCCCCAGTATTCCCCTAAAAGATTTTACCTAGGACCTCAACCTCGCCTCCTCATCCACATCATACACATCGCTCATCAAATAATCTTCCACCCCACCCAGCACGTTCTCCAAATCATAACTCGCCGGCTGCTCCTGCTCGCTAAAATGTTCAGCTACCCCGCCTTTTCCACCGCCGCGCTGTTCATCCACCCCAGCCAACCGGCTGACCTCGTACTGACTTTCAATACCCGGTTTCATAAATTGGCTGAAGGTAAAAGGGCTCACGATCGTAGTAGGCTCGTGCACACTCCCACTACTTCCTTCCAGCTGACTGCTAATTTCGATGCTATCCCGCCTCTCCGGTGGGGGTGGAGATGTAAACTCTCGGAACGGCGTGAATTCTGTCGCCCTCAACGGGCTTGTGAAGGGGCCTAGTCGGCCGTTTTGCTTCTTAGGTGAAGTCGATTTGGGCTCAACTGGGCTGCTCACTATCCCTCTCCCCGTATTGGTTGGCGTGAAACCACCAGTGGCTGAGGAAACGAACGCCTGTGCGAGCGAGGCAACCGGCGTTTCGTACCTGTAGTTTATCGGTTCCGCCATTTCTCTCCTGAAGCTATCTGGGACGTAGACATGACCAGCTTGCGTATCTGCCAAAGGCGTCCCGGGAACTAACACTGAAGGCTTGGGTGGCTGCCGTTTTCTAGGCGGCAAATCAAGGTCCTCAGAGTCCGTAGAGTCGCTATCAATGGGTTCTTCTACTTGTATTGATACCTCTTCGTGTGCTGGCCGGGTGGGTTGTGCGGGCGACTCCTGCGGTTTATTTTCAATCATATCTGGCTGTCGTTTGTCGGGCAGAATGGGTGGTATATTTGCTGGTTGCTCTGGATGAGATGCTGATACGTGGCTGACGCTGGCCTCTTCAATAACAGCCAGAGGTAACGCAACTGGAGAGGGGTTCCTCAAAGACTCCTCAATCCGGCGGTAATGGCCGCTCGACATGGGAATTGTTGATTCATCTTCCTCGGGCATTTCTTGCGGTGGGCTCGGTGGTGCACCACTAGCACCAGGTGCCGGACCTGTTGCGGCGCCTGCTGCGATTATATTGGTCTCGATAGGAGGCACAGGTGCTTCCGCTGTAGCCTGTGGCGCGAGTACCTTTGCGACAGCTTCGGGTTGCTGGGCTTTAGCTAGCACGGCTGCTTCGCCCTCGGGCGGACTAGACGGAGGTGGAGAGCTAAGTTGTGAGGAGAAGTTATGCTGCCCTTCTCGCAACCTTTCCTGGCGCTGTACGTCAAAGGTTTGGTTCTGGGGTTCTAGTTGTGTTTCCTGCATTGGTGATATTGGTTGCGATGACACTAGCATTGGAGAAACAGGTGAACATTCATCGATAAGTTTTTGCAGCCGAGATAGAGGTGTAGCAAGTTTTCTAGTGGTACTATTGTCAGCTGGGCCATAAAGTGGCTTGAGAGCCGGACTACGTACCTTGCATGGAGGACAGCCTTAAGCTCTTCATTGCTGCTTGGTTGTGAGCCTATTGGTAGGCTCGGCGCAACTGTGGGCGCTGTCCTCTTTGCTCTTCTTCGGCCAGGCTTCAGCGCTGGGTCGTTTTCTTTAAGCGACACATCCAAGGGTACAGACTTTTCGAGTGCCTCTTCCTTAACTGTTTCCGGTATGTTTGGTGCCCCCTGTTTTGGGGCGTTGAGAAGCTGAAGAGGACTCGGGGGTAGCGGAGTTGGCAACTGGGACAGTCTGACCGGAGGATTCATTTGGGTGGCAAGTTGACCTGATCTGAGCAGGGCATCTGGATGGGGAATCTTTTCAGATTGGCTAGCCGCCTCCTCCAGAGAGTGTTCATGAGCAGATGGCTGCTCTGGCTGCTTCGAGGCATCTGGTTTCTTGAAGGCTGGAGCTGTGACAGCGGGCGTAATATAAGGGGCTATAGGCCCCCTTGCCTCCTTGCTAGGAGCCCTCTGGCCACCTGTAGGGTCACAACTGATTTGTGGTTTTCTGGGCCATTTAACTAATTTCGAGGCACCAGAGGTTCCTGCGATGATATCTTTTAAAGATTTTCCGGTTCCAATATCACCCCTGCGCCTAGCAGCGGGAGGCTTCAAAGCTTTGCGGAGTATGGCATCTGTAGTCGGGCTTGGTGGGGGATGAGATTGGGAACTCTTTCTACCATCCATCTTTGGCAGGGACTTCTTGAGTGCTGTCGACGGAGATTGGCTCCTCATTGACATACTTTCGCTCCCATTGCAGAAGATGTTTGTGGTCTCATCAGCCTCAAGTCGCTCGATGATTTGGCCGATGTGATTTACATCAAAGTCGGCAACATCTCGCTCTGTTTGAGGACTGGACTTTCCGTCTGGTATCTGCCTTGTGAGGCAATGGCTTGACAAATCCAGATTGCTTCTTGACAGTTGGTTTTGCCTTGGCTTGCAATCACTGCTGTGATCGCCCTTGTTGGCCCGAGCAGCCTGAATTGAGTTCTGTTTAGATTTCTGCTGTAGTGTGTGTCGTGTTTCATCAATGCTAAGTGTTTGGTCTTCTAGTAGCGCACCTATACATTCAACATTTTCTGGTGTCGACTCGTCCACAGTCTCAAGCGCGGGGGCTATAACGCCAGCACCTCGCCCGAGTGGTTGAACCTTCCTAGCACCATAGTCACCAGGGGACGATTCCGGTATGGCTGCCTCCCCCGACGGCGTGGCAGAGTTTTCGACAACCCGGTTCGTCCTAGCCGGCACGTCAGGAGGGACAGATATCCGGAGGGGTTTCGTAGCTGAAAAAGTGGGCCTGACAATACGGAGGCTATCAGGAGCATTGACCTCGTTCAGTGGAGGCGATGCAGATAGTTGGCTTTCCTCGATAACCTGCTGGCTGTCAAGCACAAGGAGTTCCTCGAGGTCCTTTATCGGCGTTGGAATGGCCTTGGTGACTTTCAAGGTGGTCGTAAGCTTCACCTGACGATGTTGCTCCGGGGATATCAAGGCTTGCTTCTTGTCCAATTTGCGGGGCCCTCGCTCGGCGGCCAAAATCGAGTCCTTCAATTCGGAGGCTTTTAGATCCAAAATTGTGCCAGTAACCTTTGCCTTTTTCCCCCAATAACTCTTCAGCACAGGCCCCCTCAAAGACGCTGTATATACCTCCAGCTGCCCTCGGGAGAGATAGTCCCTTGCGTTTTCCTCTATCCGCCGGCGTTTCGACTCCCTCTCGTACCCAGGATCCGGGTACTCCACATCGCTGAGCCGGTCAGCCTCGTCGACTTGGTCGTCCGTGGGGAAAGCTGAGGTGTCCAAGGGGAGGGGGATGTCAAAGCCGAGCGGGCCAACGGTGACCCTGTGGTTTCGTTGGAAGACCGAGAATCGCCGAGGCGGAACGGCCATTGCGCCCGCTGCAACCGGCTATAGTCGATAGCTAGCCGCAACGGTCGACTATGTGGCGTGAAAGGAGTGTTGAGTGCGGCTGCGTTACAGCAGGAGAATGTGTTCAGGAGTCATGCTGGTGGGGCGGCGGCGGGCGTGAGTGAAGTTCCGGGAGATGGTGGGTTCCTGCCTGTGAGTCAAGTGGGAGTGGAAGTTGTTGACTGCTGCTGTTGCCGCTGTTGCTGTTATCGTCGATGAGTGTCGCGGCGGGTGGACTGTTTGTTGGTCCTGCGCGTGGACGGTTTCCCCAGGGACAGCACGCGAAACGGCCGCCGATCAGTTGGTTGCACAACACAAGATCTCACATACGGTCACATGACAATACAGTTTCTCAAAACCAACTTCGAATTTTCCACAAATGTAAATTTGAAACTAAACGTTGTAAACCAGAAAGCAATTATTTCTAAACCATGCGTCACTAAACAGTAAAACCCGCGGGCACCAACTATGCTTCAACTATGCGTCAAACTTCTCGCCAACCAGCTGCTCGGAGAGCTCCCACAGCCGCTTCGCATTGTCCTTGTCAAGAGCCCAGTCCTTCCTTCGGGCCTCCGGGGAGACGGCACAATCCACAAAGTAGTTTCCGCTGTGTTCTACACGAGAAGGTTAGGGCTTCATCACCTCTGAATGACAATCTCCGGCGAGGACATACCTTTAATCTCAGGATCAAACGCGGCGACAACATGCGTAGATGCTCCCTGACTGAGCGTCTTGAATACTTGCGACAAGCCCGGCTCCGGTGCACGACCCGAGTTCACTAACAAACAGCTACAATTAGCACTTGAATAATGGACACCTGCGCGATAGCATTGCACTTACGGAAACCCATGATATCTTCCATTGGGATATGTGTGCCCAAGTGGGTGCCCAACACGGACCCTGGATGCACCGAGAACGAGGAAACTCCGGCATCACGGTATCTTTCCGCCAACTCCACGGAGAAGAGAATGTTCGCCGTCTTGCTCTGCCCGTATGCATTCCACATGTCGTAGGTCTCGCCGTCGCTAAAGTTGATATCATCCCAATTGATACCGTGGACGTTATGCCCACTGCTGCTGATATTGACGATGCGGGGCTCGCGGCCTGCACGCGCGGCGGCAAGAATCTTGGGCATCACGCGCTTGGTGAATACAAAGTGGCCAAGGTGGTTGATGGCGAACTGGGACTCGAAGCCGTCCACGGTCTTCTTGTAGGGAACCGCCATGATTCCAGCCTGTTGGGTGTTGGTCATGTTAGTTTAGAAACTAAATGCAAAAGCTAATCACGCTGTGTGTTACGGTGGAAACTTACATTGTTGACGAGCACATCAATGATCGGGACGTCTTCCCAGCTGGCAATCTCATCGCCGGCTTTCCTTGCGGACTCTAGGGAGGCGAGGTCAAGAAGCACAGACTTGACTGGGACCTCCGGGTATTTGGAAGCAATATCCGCGGTGACCTCGTCAAGGTTCTTTTGGCTGCGGGTAGCAATGATGACGAGCTTGGGCGCGTGTGCGCTGAGGGTGAGAGTGAACTCGGACCCAATGGTGGACGGCGAGACGCCGGTGATGAGAACTATGGCGGCGTTAGTATTTCCGTGTGGACGTCCGATTGTTTGAAGATATAGAACTGACCTGTTTTGCCAGCAATCTCGTCGTGGAGGAACTGAGCAACATCGCCGGCCTCAGTGGTATCGCGGTATTCAGATCGAGAGAAAGACATTGCGATGTATTATAAGTCGGGTAGAAATATATTTTGTATACGAACAGTGGTATTAAATGTGTTATTGGCAGTTAGGTATTCGCTGTAACTGTGTGGAAGTGATGATATGCAATTGTGATGCTGGATAGGTAGATCCAACAGATGTCTCCAGACATCTTTATATATACAAAGTTGCTCCATATTCGCCGGCGCCGAATACCTGGACCCCACCGATTAAGGTCAGCACGGTAGACGCCCGCATGCAGCTTGGCTCTCGCGGACGGCCAACGGTGGACGGTCTCGGGAATTAGGTCATAGTCCCGGGGCAGGAATTACCGGGGGAGGAGTTAGGCGAAGTTAAGGCTCAAAGTTAGCTCCAGCCAACTGGCGGGCGGAGTTAAGTTCGTCAGTCCCGAGCGTCCCTCCAAGCGATAACCCCGCAACATCCGCAGAGAAGTGTTGTGTGTTGCAGTGTGAGGGGACTAATACAAGGATTATCCTATGATTGTGCCTGCCTTCGATATGTAAACTGATCCGCCCGCCAGTTTCAACTCGTCGGGTTTGCAGATGCAGAATTCAGTTAATGAGATATAAGATGCTACTAGGCGATGGGCAAGAATAAAACGGGTTGCCCACTTTCCCCGTAAACGTTTCCACAATATTTCGAATATTTCTAGCAGTTGAACGTTCGAAGCAATCAACATGAACAAAGCCCAGAATTCTGAAGGTCAGTCATAACTAAGGGCGATGAAAAGTCATATATGAGTTTGAAAAAGTGCAGGACATAGCCTCTAACGCCTTTGTATCATTCTTGAGAATCTCAAAATCATGTTGCCCCCGCTTCATGAAAAACACCGGGGCGAAATATCAAATGGAGCCATTATAATCAATATACATATATATAGTAAAAAATGACATAACGTTTACTAGAGAGACGGCTTGGTTGGATGTCAAGCTATCAGCTATAAACGTGGGATACTCCTGTACCTAGGTACCTACCTAGGTAGGTAGCTATGTCGGATCCAACAACATGAAGGAACATTAAGGTTTTAAGATGCGGGCAAAGCATCGTATATGCTGCTAGTTATGTTGTGCGAAGGCGTGAGACTACTCGCCCCCATACGCAATTGGCGTTGCGGGTGCATGCATTGGCCTCGACGGGGATAGCGTGAAGATATAAAGGTACCGCCGGGCGGCGACGATGATGGCAGCATCAAATATGCAAAGACACCCGCCAACGTCCAAGTCGCTCGTATAGCTCAGCGGTAGAGCGTCTCACTCGTATCGTCCCGACGATTGGGTGAAATGAGAAGGTCCTAGGTTCAAGTCCTAGTTCGAGCAGCTTCTTTTTGCTTATTTTTTTCCCCTCTCGCTTGTCGGACCGACACTACGCTTTTGGGCCAGTTATCATGTAAAGCGCACTCTTTTTAGCGCCATAAGCTTATCTTATATGAGCCAACATCCACACGTCGGAACTGTGTCGAAACAGGCAAGTGCTGACTCTACGAGCTTCACTATAAAGTTGGCAGCACATCCAAACGATACATGCAAAGATGGCCTGTCGCCATTCAATCTCCGTCTCTAAAGACTGGCATATCCAGCCCACGCGCCGCCAACCGCCACTCGTCAAACACACACGCCCCCACGTCCGCCCGCTGTATCCACGATTTACGTCCAACCTCCCTCGCGGTCGCCTCAAATGTACCATCGTATTTCTTTCGGTCCACCAGCCGCATTGCAGGCACCTCGCCACAGTACACAATCCTTTCAAAACGGAGAAGCCCCGAAGATCGCTGCCCCGACAGCGTCATCATACTTTTCCGCAAAGTATCCAGCGCCCACGACAACGGGGGCGTTCTGGAGCTGTCCGTATCAGCTCTGAGTTGTCTCACATGCTGGCGCGCTCGATCGACATACTGGCGCACTTGGTCGGCGAGCACGGTGGCGAGACGATCGAATGCCGCGCGAGCGCCGGACAGCGGGTCTAGCGTGAAGAGCGGGGCAATCGTGGCTGGATGGCAGTTGGTAAAAAGGTAGCCTGCAAAGCCCGGTGTGAGGAGTAGATTGAGTCCCGATCTCGGGGCTTTAGTGTCCACTATGTATACGCACAAGTTGCAATGACACTACGTTAGCATGGTGCGTGCGAGGGGTGGTAAACGATAGGGAGAAGGAGGGGGAGGGGGAGCGGCCGCAAAATGCAAAGCGCCAATCTACGACCAGGCTAGGGCACAGCTACACACCATACTGGAAGGCGGGTGTCAGCAGTACCGGTATCAGTGTCTCTCCGGGACCATCTCCACTCGGCGCAACGATCTGGTAGACCAGCGACCTCTGCATCTGCGCACCGAACTCCATAAGCGCTTGCGAGTCATTAGCATCGGGCCCACCGGACGGCAACATGCGCAAACTATCGTCCATGACAATGCGTATCTGCAGCACGCTCCATACATCCCAGCATTTCAAGACCATCCGCTCGATAAAGTTCGGGTCATAGTCGTCATAGCTTCTGCTGTCACTGCCGTACGTAGGAGGGGGGTCGGAGATCCGCAAGCGCTGTTGCGCATGGAGCAGCAGCATCAGAGTCCACCCCCTGTATAAGGCCCGCATGATGCGGCGGATCTCCGTGCACGACAACGGGGGCTCCTGCCGACTCTCGCGCATGGGGAACTGATGTGCTAGCGCTATCGTACGGATGCCACGGTAGTCGTCGACAAGGTAGTTTGCCAACTTGCTGGGGTCGTATGCCGAAGGTTCCTCTATCAGGCCGGTGCTAATGCAGGTGGGGGGTACCCCTGTGGAGTGATAGGTTTCGTAGTCTTTCACGAAGCCGACGAGAGTGGCCATGGTGGCTATTGAGGGGATGGCACGCAGGCAGTATGCAAAGATGAGGGAGTCCGGCGCGAGGGCAGTAGCCTCGGCATGGTGTATGCGACGCAGGATCGTGTTCTTGTGACGGGTGTAGATGTCGCGGAAGGCGGTGCAAGTGCCGACGAGGGCGGCAAGGGAAGCGCGGTCACTAAGATGAGTGAGAATGCAGTGCTTGACATCGTAAGGGAGGTCGCGAAGAACCGCCATCTTGATCCGACGACCGATGAGGATTGAAAATTGTCTTGTGAATCGGGCGATGGGGGACTGAAGGGGCTTGGACAGGAGATTTGGTTTTGATTGCTCGAGTGTTTACCGTCAGGCCACTTCGCAGAGGGCGAAACGTCGATACGATACCAAGGTCATCTACATACTAGTACTAGTATGCGCTCAGCCTCTGGCAGGCGTCTCCGACGTCTCCGGTTAGGGCTCGGCAGCAGGCCCGGGCACGTGACATGTTCTCGTCCGTATGGGTCACGTGGTACTGGCCCCGTTTGCTTGCTGTATTGATACCTGCTGTGTTGCCGACACCACACGCTCTTCATGTTTGTCAGCTAGCCCGCCGATGAATCAGCACGCTGACTGGCGCGCTTCGGACCGAGTTTTGGTCCGGGGAGGCCGCCAAGTCAGCATTGCAAATGCACCTCAAATCAACATCTCCACAACCTTCGACTCGAACGTCTAGCTCGCAAGAAAATCCGCGGCTTTCTCCATGATGAGGAGTATAAATTGGCCTCGAGGGAGCTTCCCTACCGCTCCCCATTTACAAAAAACATCATCAAACCACTACCCCTCACTATCGATATCGATATACAGT
Organism: Drechslerella stenobrocha 248; assembly: GCA_000525045.1. Classification (NCBI taxonomy): domain Eukaryota; kingdom Fungi; phylum Ascomycota; class Orbiliomycetes; order Orbiliales; family Orbiliaceae; genus Drechslerella; species Drechslerella stenobrocha. The sequence continues at coordinate 282,449 of KI966425.1, read as the reverse complement.
CTACACGTTATATAATAAACACTCTCAAATATGTCCAAGTCGACAGCATTCAAGTTCATCCCACGTCTCTCCGCCTCGCGCGGCTACGCTGACCACGGCTGGCTGCGCACCTACCACTCCTTCTCCTTCGCCTCGTACTACTCCCCCGCAGACTCCTCCTACGGCCCTCTCCGGGTCATCAATGAGGACAATATCGCCCGCGCCAAGGGCTTTGACACCCACCACCACCGCGAATTCGAGATCTTTACATACGTCACCCGCGGCGAGATTGTCCACCGCGACTCCCTTGGCAACACCGAGGTGCTCAAGCGCGGCGACGTCCAATACACCTCTGCAGGAACTGGCATCAGTCACTCCGAGTACGCGGGAGACAAGTCGGACGCATCGATCCTCCAGATCTGGGTCCGCCCCAACGAGAGCGGGCTCAAGCCGACGTACTATACTCGTCACCACCCGGATGCCAGCAAGGCCGGCGTGCTCAAAAAGATCATCACCTCGCGAGATAACTTTGGCAGCCAGGAAAAGCTGGCGGCGGTGCCCCGGCAGGACGGGAAGGAGGAGCTAATCCCCATCCCGGCGGACGTGGACTTTTTCGCCAGCATCCTCAAGAATAGCGGCGATAAGGTGAACCATGCGTTCGGGAAGAAGGCCGGTGCCACCTCGATAGAGGGCAGCCGGAAGAGACTGGGGCTGGTGCACCTGGTCATGAGCTCAGGGATCAGGAAAAAGACTGAGGCGGCGCCTGCAGAGGGCGCCAAGCTCAGGGTCACAGCAGAGGACGGCACAGAGCAGGTGCTGGAGGAGGGCGACGGGCTCAAGCTCGAGGCTCGAGAGGGCAGCCAGTTGACGTTTGAGAGCGTCGGTGGGCGAGCCGCGGAGTTTGTGTTCTTTGATATGGGAGAGAGATAAGGCTCTTTCCGTGCGGCATCCTTGTTCTTCCAGCTGTGATTTAGCGCCAATTAGTTTGTACTTGATATGATATATATATTCTACCACTACATCTCTCCACGTAGTATGGTCCGTCTACAAGACGGGGCTCAGTTCGTGGTCGTCGTTGTGCGGGTGTATCGATAAAGCGGCGGGACGGGCGTTGTGTTGCAGGAACCCGCGTGTGGGGTTCTCTTGAAAGGCTTTGGAAGGCTCTGGAACCGCTCTTCGAAGGCCAACGTCAACCTTGTCCCACGCTGTCCTCCAACCTCTTCACCCTCATCCATCTCATCGCCATCTCCACCTCTCTCCTCCATCGTCCTGTCTCAAACCCCACCGTTTTTCAAGCATCCCGATACATTCCCATATCTGCAATCATGCCAGTCCTCGCACCAGAAGGTACCCCTCCTCCCACCCCGCCGTCATTTGCACGCAACCGTGCCCGCCCCCACCGCGTCATGTAATGTTAGCTTGCTAACCACCCTCTTGCGCGCGCACGTATAGTCAACTGGGCACAGCGCTCCAGCATCAGCGAGCCCGAAAAGAACGTTGTCTTTCTCAATATTGTTGCAACGGACGTGCCAACAGCCGACCTCAAGCTAGACTTGACACCCACCAAGCTCTCGTATAAATCCAAGACAGCCAAGGGCCAGGAGTACGCCCTTGAGATCGATTTCTTCGAGGAAATTGATCCAGAACTCAGCCGTCAGCACCACTCGGGGCGCGGCACAGAATGCGTGCTGCGTAAGAAAGAGGCCCGGCAAGAGTATTGGCCGCGGCTAACAAAGGAGAAGGCGCGTCTGCATTGGCTCAAGACAGATTTCAGCAAGGTATGTTCCCGTTCCCTCTCTTACTGTTTTATTCGGTCGTGTCAATCGATCGTTCGCTGCTGTTCATGTCGGGCCCCTCAAGTGTTGGTGATGGACAAGGCTGACTTATGTGGACAAGTGGGTCGACGAAGACGAGCAGGACGTTTCTGCGGCCGCGGAACCAGAATTCGACCCCAACATGATGTCGCAGTTCGGTGGCGGTGACGACGCTGGCGGCTTTGGCGGTATCGACTTCTCCAAGCTCGGTGGCGCGCAGGACCTCAGCGGCCTGGGCGGTATGGGCGGTATGGGCGGCATGGGCGGCATGGGTGGCATGGGTGGCCCTGGTGGCGCCAGCGGGCTCGATGACGACAGCGACGATGAAGATATGCCGGATCTTGAGAGCGATGCCAAGAAGGGTGATGCCGCGGCCATCCCCAGCGAGCCTACTTCGGCCGAGAAGGTCAAGGCGCAGATTGAGGAGCTCGATTAGAAGGATCTGTTGGTGTAGAGCTCATCTATTCGGTCGTATTTTTGTTTGTTCTGGCGAGCGGGCCGGCGTGATGATAAGGATAGCCATGGCGGAGGTTCACTGTTTTCAACCCAAACGCCCTTTTCCTTCGTTCCTCAGCTTGCTGAACATGATATAATATGAGCATTCCCGCTTCCGCCAGGAGATTGGCCATCGAAAATTATAATAGGTACTACTACTACTACTACTACTCTGCATCGACAGGAACGGTCCTTGTGTGATACATGCGGAATATTCGGGTAGAAACATGCAGATGTAGGATAGATGATGAGACGAAATGCCAGATTCGAGTGCCCGACTTCAAGGCGAGACGCTAGATGCCATTAGGGTAGAGACAAATTCAATCGCGGGCCCAACAGGCCACACGCATGGATATCATGAGTATATATAACGCGATGAGCGACAGAACCTTACAGCCAACGAAACAACAGACTCGCTGAAAGACGCCATTGCAGCAGCAGCAGCAGCCTCATGCAGCATACCCAGACTATAAACCCATATATATAAACACCCGCGCACGAACCCCAATCCCACCACCGCCAGCCGCATCAGCTCCGCAACTGTTCCAACCGACTCCGCATTTCCTGCAGATCGACCTGGTCGTCGACCGCCGTTGCAGGCTCCTGCCCCGCCGGCGTCGGCAAGTCCTCCGGCACAGCCACACCCTCGCCGAACCGTTCCCCGACCAGCTCGGAAATGACCTTATCGACCTCCTCCTCGCCCTCCTCTTCCTCGAGCTCGCCCTCAAGGCTCATAGGCATGGCATCCTCAGCCATCTCCTCCATGACCTTTGCAGCAATCAGGACCTGGCTGAGTTCCTGCATTGTGCCCGTGAGTTCCGGCAGGCGAACGAGGGCGTTGACGTCGCGCATGACCTGTGTCGAAGTTTTCATCGAGCCCTGTATTTTGCGGACGGCGAAGGCCTCGCGGACCTGCATGCCTACTGATTCGAGTTGGGCTTTCGAGGTTGTGAGGCGGGCATGTTGGCGGCGGATGCGGACGAGTTCGCGGGCGAGGAGGCGGATTTCGAGAGAGGAGGGGGGCATGCCCGCGCGCTGGGGGCGGGTGGAGGCGGTTTTTATCTGGGTCTTGGTTTTGGTCTCTAGGGTCTTGAGGGTGTAGATTTGGCGGTCGAGGGCGCGCGCGTTCGTGCGGATTAGGGAGTTGCATTTCCGCAGCTGGAGGAGAGAGTGTGTGAGGGGTTAGCTATCGCTCGGCGGGGTAGTGTAGGTAGCGGAGTATAATGTAGTGGAGGGTAGTGGGGAGGCGGACCTGTTCTGCGGGATCGGGCTTCCAGAAGAGACCTTTTATCGTCTCCATGGTGGCGTGCGTGACCGTGGGACTTGCGACGGCCGAACGAGCAGGAGGTTCGGTCTGGTCCGGCTGGTGGATAGATGCGTGGATGGAGTGGTGATGGTCTGCTGGCGATGGGGAGGCTTCTGCGGTAGGGAGCGGGGTGCTGCCGGTGCGCCGGTGGGTGAAGCCGTTCGCGGGGTGGTGAGGCCGAGGATCACAGCTGGATGGGTTGGTGACGTCTAAAGTTGGATGAGTCGGCGAATCGGAGCGCGATGGCTGCTCACTGCCGACGCCGCCCAGCGCAACGCGGGCTGCGGACATAATGCAACAACGGCTGCGTGGGATCAAACTCCAACAGGACAAAGCGGCGTGCTGCGTTTGTGCTTTGTCTTTGGGGCAGCTGTACCGCGCGTGGATAGCCATCTTGTAGTAATTGATTGTACAAATCCGCGTTTCTTGTAGAGGCTTGTCCGTCTTCCGTGCCAGACGGTGTACTTCATTGCACACACTGTCAGTCTGAATTTTTATAACGATCGTTTACTGAGCAAGAAAACCATCCGCTTTTCAAGAGATGGAGCAATGGAGAAGAGCCTATCTACTGCGGCAAAGTACACAGGAGCTTTCGCCAACATGTAGATAAAAAAAACCCCCGGTCGAAGTGTTCCTATCGGCAAGTTCCCTCTGATGCCGAAAGGCTTCGCAGCAATTTTGGAACTGGATATCCCCCAATTTTTGCGCCTATATAATTGTTGAAAGTTTGAGCATTCTAGCCTACCGTCATTGTGGACTAAGAAATTGCGGCTGGATTAAACTGCGCCAAAACCGAGCTGTAAAACCAAAAGATTGCGATGGTATTCACAACCTAGGTCGATTTTCAGTACACTAAAACTATGGTATCAGCTCGCTTCTAGTTGGCATTTACCCATGTGCCCGGAATAACCTAGGTCCTACCAAATAAATGTTTGTGCCAGTTTCATACTTTGATATCTATGAGACCAATTGAGGGCACCGACTACATGTAGCCTCATGGCATTCTTAGATAATGATGAATGGCCGTGCAACTTGTACTGACATCTTGTCACCCCATGATCGATATATCGAAATGGTAGGCTTTGTTGGTAATAGCGGCCGATAGCTTGGTTCAACTATAGCAAATTTTGCATGAAAATTAAGTCACTTTTTTTGTTCCCCACCAGCTATATGCTATAATAAATTCAATTGTTATAAGACTCTCCTGATCAATTGGAATAATTTCAATTGGCCCTACAAGAAGGCATGAATGGGTCTTAATATTTTAGGTCACAGTAGAGTGTTTTCAATTCAAGTAGCAGCTCCCCTTAGAGAATTTTTAAGTGGCCCTATGGTTGTGTCGTCGATGATATTTTATTGACGATGTCCCCTATAGAGGACACCAGGAGACTATGGCTCTGTTTCCAGAACCTGTCTCGTCCATACAGGTGTTTACCCACGGCCTCAATTATCGGATGGGCTTCATTGCGCTAGGCACTCGCACAAAAAGGTCAGATGTCAGTAATTACTGATATAGATGATTTGCCGTCCCTTGATCTCCAGGATGAAAGAGATAGACTGGTATCCGTTCGCAGCTGACTCGCAGTGGAAAACATGTGACAAAGCTTTGGGTCCAACAAACCTTGTGATGTTCTCCCAAATTTATTCCATGACACCTGTTATTTTCAATCCTCTTTAGCTCTTCAATTTTGCGGTGTGCTGACAGCAAGGGGCCTTTTGCAATATGAAGTATAGGAGAAGATTTATCTCCATACTTGAAGCTAAGGAACGCCTGTTGAGGATTGGGGAGGTATAAGTAGGGGTAAATGTGGATGGAAGCGCTTAAGCTCAGGGATTTTCCTTTGATTAAGAAGAGTGTTTTGTCATAATCATGGCGGCACTATATAAACATTTAGTTAGCCAACATCTACGTGCCTTCCTGTTGGCACGAGCAACCAGTGTTATCACTAAGCACGACTAAATTCATGGGATTTGCGGTCTAGAGCTTTCTTTAACCATGATATCAACCGGTAATCTAAAGACCGATGAACGGGTAGCTGTTGTGGCAATGATATCGATATTCCGTATCCTTAGGTACATACGTCTGTACACGGGATGGGTCCCTAGGCCAGGTGGCTGTTTCTACTCTGTGATAGTAAGTTACGTAAGCTATAGCTTGTCATATGCAACAGTAATCGGCGAGTCCTAGTTGCCCAGAGCCATGATTTCGATCAGTTAACACCCTTTTCCCTTTAGTTAATTATAAATCAATAAATTCACGCTACCCGCCTGGTAATGGGACTGAGTTGATCAACCTAATGAGCAGTATATATTCGCCACGAGGTCGCGTAGCTAGCGCGTGGGCAGGCCAGGCCAGGCCAGGCCAACCAATCCATGGTCATCTTTGGTCGCGTGGTCTTGTATACGCTTGGATTCGAACGGCTACATGCAACTACAGCCAATTGACCTAGTTGCATGGTGTATGTCTAAGTACTTGAGTATTTGTTCGCATCCCGTATGAGCTATATACAGTAAATCTATAGACAACTATATCAAATATTTCCGAGTATGTTTATCTAAATAACTCGGACATCAGGGCCAACCCCGAAGTTCGAGCTATGAGAATTTCAAGTATGTAGGTATAAGGCTAGCTTCCAGAGGTCCAGATGTCAACCGGGAATAGTCCCCTGACCAGCCGAGGCTCCTGTATTGTCAAATAGATAGGCCTGGCGGTCGCAATCAAATAATCGGATGTCTCTGAATGTATACCCTCTATGGATTGGCGACCCAATTGCTCAACCAGGCTGCCATCGAGGTGGCCCGGGTGTCCATACTAGTGCTCACTCTTGTACAAGCTCCCACGATATATTATAAATACTATGAAATCTGATTACAGCAGATTACTCGGGGTGATAAACCAAACGAGCGAATACTCCGTCCCTTGCAAAACCGATAGGCCAGCGCTGAGCGGAACGTACACCGGCCGTGACTTTTACCAGGCCAAACACGGCGGTAGCAAAAAAAACGGCCGTGCGCGAAGACTTAAGACATCATATACAGGATACCATGTCACTTCACCAGGCAGCCAGAATAACAAGGTTTTTGCGTGCCCCACCTTCAAGGTGTCGTATCATCGCAAGACTCCCGCTTGTCATGAGTGATTGCAGATCCGGGCCCACTCTGCCGTACCTCGGGTATGTAACGTGCGAGCTTAGTTGTATATCAATTTGATCAACACTGCATATTATACAGTACGGGTACGTTGTGAGATTAATCGAATCTCGTTTCTCAACTTTTTTTTGGCGACAGTGCGATATATTACTTCGTAGGGTATTTGATATCGGCAATCTCGGTGGCAAACGTTGAGTGTTTTCGGATTAACTCAGGCCCTGGGACCTGTGGGCCACCTGTGCTCACAAGAAGCCGCGGGCCGCATCTGATCGGGGCGAAGGTTGAAATCGCGACGGCATAAATCTAGAGATTCAGAACAGCGACGCGCATTTACATTCCAATGCACGTCAGAGCTCCAGCGCTGCAGCGGCGAAAGCTAGAGTGACGTGCAAGACTTAAACCCGGGTCCGGGTGTCGCGCGGCGCACACTAAGCTGCTAGCTGCATGCATGTAGCGTACGTAGGAGAGAGAGAAAAAATGAATCACATGCATGGACACGCAGGAGGGACGTGCCCACGTCCTCGGATGAAGCACCCTGTCGTCACTGATGCAGGGGATCGTGGATGACCGCGATATGGACGGCTCCACTCGCAACGCCCTCGATCTATTGCATGTTGCTAAACCTCAAAATGAACATCAGTTCCGACCAGCGGCTACGGCTACGAGTACCGGCCCACGCAGGCTGCAGGATGCACCGGGCACGATGGATCATGGTCAGCCCTCGTTGGGAGTTCTGAACGCTTGCATTGGATGTTCATGCGAACATGGGGAACGGAGATTGTCGACCTTGGCATGTTGGGTCGCCCAGCATCGGATAGTATACTGATCCTCGCAGATATGAAACAGTCTCTTTCACGCCTAGTGGATCGGGTCTGGATCGCGCGGGCAAAGCTGAAGGCTACAAGGCTAGCTTGAATCTGCGAGATCACGTATTTCGTATACGTGATATGCTGGGAGTTCATTTCGCATCATTCCCTTCAACAAGTAACTCGCCAGACCATTGTTGCGGGCCCTAGCGAGACGGACCACGTCGGCAAATGTTTCATTTTACTTCTTTTTCTTTGACGCTTCGGCCTGCCTGATTGTGGGACGATGGTGTTGTTAAGATACAGGTGTTAATGCCATTTTGCGTCGCGCGAAGAGTTCCGATTCGTTACCGCGACTGCAGGTCATCGATGGTTGAGCCTGTTGCGCAATTGCGAAGCTTGGTCCGAGATTATAATTTATTTTTTATAGTCTGCAAGTTGCACTATATCTGCAGACAGGTTGGAAATAAGGCGAGACAACACGAAACGTCACACCGCCAGGCGAGACAGCCCGACCGCGAGTATGCAGAATAGCTGTCGGCGCCCAAGACACTGTCTCCGTCGGCATTGTGGTTGGGGCGCCAGTTCACTCGACGGAAGACCCCCAAAGCATTCTATCCGGCCTTCTAGAGGGTTTCATCCAATGCGCCCTTCGTCCCAAGTGGCGGGAAAAAGAAAGTACTGCAAAGTGTTTCTGGTGGGCCACGGCCAGAGCACTGAACCCCGGCCGCCAATTTCAAACCACACTCTGGAGAAAGAAGCCACAGCCGAAGCGAGAGCTCCAGAGCGCTCACACAGTCGGTCGTTGGGGGCGCCACTCCATCTTATCACCACATACAATCTTACTTGTTTGCCATCGTCTCTCTGAATTGCGAAAAGCCAGCGAGCAGAATCAGGACGCGCCGCGAATACACGTATACATGCGCATTCGCTCCCCAGCCATACGATGCAGCACGACGTTTCGCTTCGCGGGGCGACTTTGGCTCGCGAGACGACTCGAGCAGGGATGATACCGCCAATGCTATTCAAGGTTGTTAGTTGGCTGCTGTTTTATTGCTTACTACGGCTAAGAAATTATTTGAGTATCCCCCGGCGTAGTACTCTGTACGCGTACGTAGTATTCCCTAAGCCTCGGGTTTCGATAATTTTAATCAAGCACAAACACAGCACCTGAGACATTTGGCGCGTAAGTTTTTTTAGTTTTCCTTTCAGCCTTTGCCCGTTCCGGATCCCGTATTCAGATCTGGGGTACAGTATGCTTCGGCGAGTTTGGATTATATTACAGATCTCTCTCCAACTAGCGGCTAGATGCCGATGCCCCCAGCGTAGACGCATACGAACATATGCACGCACCTGAGCTACGCTGCATGCCATGCACCGTCTCTCAATCCACCAGCCGTGGCATTCCTCTCTTTCAGACTTCGAGGTGAGCGACCGTGATGAAGCTTTTAAATTTTGTCCCCACATCGATGCATCTCCATCGTCGAGGGGGATGCCTGGTTTTACACAGCGCACACCTGCATATCTATATGCAGCTTGGGATAGTTTTCAGTGGATAGTAACGGATTAGAGTCGAATTGGCGTTACAGCCGAGACCAGACCAGGTTATTCTTGAAGACGGCCTTGCGTGCTGCGGGCGCCGCATCGTTTCGCCCCTCGGCCTGGATTCGGAGCCGGCCGCTTTAATCGAAGCAGCCTAAGGATTCATTTCTGTTGGCTGACGCGATATGATGCATCTGTTGTGGGGTTGCAAAAATTTTTCTGTTAGTTAATGCAGTGCAATTGGCCTATACTTTGTGTACTATTACTTTAGGTACCTTTACAATTTTTTTTCCCCCGACAAACATTTGGAGCCCAGAAAAAAACACAGAAAAAAGGCATTCCTTGTCTTCCACGCTTTGGTGTTCATTCCAATTGCGAAGGCTTTGTACACGTACGACGTGCGTGGAACGAGCCCCGCGGCGCGCGAACATATGCGCATGAGTGCGTGCGTGCAGACGGTTGTCGTGTGACGATAGGGAAAACGTCAACACCAAGGAATGCTGTTTTTTGCGTACGACGTTACACAAACTTTGTTGGTGTCGGCTGTCCGCCTGGGCTACGAATCATGTCGGTGGCACAAACCTTCTCGCCAAAAAAAAAAACAAAACTCCCCGAGCATAAATCGTAATTGCAAAACCGAGTTTTTTCTGGCCCTTTGGAACATAGACCGATATTTGCGGCATCACGAAACCCTAGATTCAAGTGTGTGCAGATTGATCACGCAGGTTCATTGCATTGACACAAAACCCGACCGATTCAACGATCAACCAAAAGATTGATCAATTGCCCGATGCGATCCTTTTTCGTAGCCCTAGTCTATGCCCTCCATGTGCATGCTAACGTTCCAAGCCTAGTCTGACTGACGAATCCGCCAAGCTTAGCCTTGCAACAAGGCTTTTCCGCAGCTTTGCTGACTCTATACATAGCAATAACCCAGTGAGTTCAGCAGTCCACGGCCCTCTCGACCGCAGGTCTCACCCGGGATCCTGCCAAATAATGCTCCAATCAAGTCCATAGCAGCCAACTATCACCCAAATTTAATCCGTAATCGAAACCGGGGATTCGAATTCGAAGCCACAGAACAGATAGCATTCAGTTAGAGCTGACTCTAACGCTACTAGCCGGACCCCAGACGCGATCGAATCCTCCATTCCTGAGGCGTCGTACTCGTATTCGGGCAAGGCGTATACGTAGTATAGCTTAGCCGCTGCTTGCAGGGAGGGGGGGTTTACTCATAGTCGGGATCAGTCGATGGTCACGATGGGAGATAGCCTCGTATTGGTATTTGCAGCAATGACAAATGGCGCGTCTGATTGGGTGTCAGAGACAGGTTTGGGCTACGCTGTATACGTGCTGCTCCCACAAGTACGTGTGCCAGACATACCATCGCGGGTGTACATGCCTGTTAGAAGCATTTCTTGGATACGTATCACACGCCCTAGGGTTTTGTAAACATCAATACCGAACGGAGCTGAAACAAAAAGGCGTTTAAACGTCAGTAGGCGGACTTTCCAAAAATAAAAATAAAAGAGGAAAATGTAGCGCTGCTATCTGACTGTTTAGAATAGTGGGCGTGGGGCGCCACTGGCGGGTGATATGGTACGGTAATGGTCTAGTCTGGTATGTAGGTGGTGGTAGTGTGCAGATTTGCTTTTCGGAGACAAGACGGTCGAAAATTTGAGCCTGTTCTTGTTTTTGAGACATGCATGCTTTTTGGCCCTTTGCAGGGGGAAAACGGTAAGGGAAGACATATGGACAAGGTGTTGCGTTTTTTGAAGTGTAGACGGTATATGTACAAAGCTGCAAAACAAGCAGATGACAGGGGTTTAAAGAATGTATACATCATGATTCCAGGAGGCGTGCGAGTGGTAGTGATTGGTTGCAAACTTGCGTATTTGCGTGTCGCTGCATTACAAAGGCGCGGGGCGATGGTAGAAATGACAGTATTGCTTTTGGAACTAAGTATCTATCAGAGTTTAGAAAATGCGACAAAGGAAATATTGCAATTAGAGAGAGAGAACGTAGAACGAGTGACTTTTGCAAATTTGCGTGTTGTAAAAAAATAATCAAGTAAATTATATCGACTGAAGAAAAAAGAAACGCATATAGTACATTTACAAAAGATTCGAACAGGTTGCTGGTCGGGTCCAAGATTGTACCCAAGGGAGCGTCGATAGTTAGAAGTTGCAAAGTTCAAAAAAACCAGAATTGCAATGCAGACAGCCGATGCGAGCACACTAGGCGGAAATATATACATAAGAGATATCCCTTGGGTATCAAAGTCCTGTACAGTTTTAGGATGAGTAAGGAAACAGAGATGAAACGAGAATAAGAACCAAGTCACTCCATCTATGGTTTGTTTTGATCCCTTCATCAAGGTCGTGAAAGGAGGAAAAGACCGTGAACATGATGACGTAGGAGTTCGTGAGGCCGTCGTCAACAATGATGGCCGGTCGAGGAGGATTTCGCCGGGCTGAACAAAGGGAAATTGAGAATTACAGGAAGTTGCCGAAATAAACGCCGCTTTTTTGTCCCGCCCCCGGTATATACAGTAATGAGAATTTGTGCTAGGTCAAAGGGAAAAAAATACACATGGAAGGTGAAGAAGGGAACAGCAATCGCTAAATGCTTTTTAACCCAAGTGAGAAAGGTAATACTGCTGGTCAGCAGCAATGTTGCTCTGCTGTTGATGCTGTTGGTGCATCATACGCTGTCGCTGATGTTGTTGCATAATCGCGTTCTGGTTGTGCAACAGCTGCTGCTGGAGGAGAACCGCTGGAGAAGTCAGGCTCGATGGGTTTCCAGCAGCCGACGTTGGAGGCATCGAGGTCGGCTGAGATGACTGCAAGCAGTGACCATACATTGGGGTCGTCGGCGTCGATGGCGAGAGAGAGTTTGGAGTCGGTGGATAAGAAGTGGGACTCGGGATCTGCAGGTGCGGGTGGGGAGCCGTGTGTAGGCGAGTCAACTGCGCTGGACGAGCAGCAGAATTAGGCGAGTAGGATTGGTAGTGGCTGCTCGGGAACGAGTTGGAGTGAACCAATGGAGGAGGAGAAGGGGAGTTTGCAGGAGAAGAGCTGTAACCAGTGGGCGGCGAGGTGTTCCCAGCAGCTCCGAATTGAGTGTTAGTGTGGGCTGTGGTTGGTCGGGAGTAGTGATACATGTTGTTTAGAATCTCCTCGTCGTAGAGGAGAGCGGAGATGCCGGTATCAGCCTCGGCATCAGCGGCCTCCTCCTGGTGCCCGTGGATGGAGGGGCTGCTCTGGCCGACGGACGATTCCTCCTCGAAGAAATCGCTAACGTGGTCAGGAACGGAGGTAGGAGGGTGGTGAGATCTGTTGGCCGGAATGTGAATGATATCAACAGGGCTGTGGAGGTACCCTCCGTCAACGGGCGAGTACATTGGGGAGTAGATCTCAGGTGTGGAGGTACCCTCAGTGTGGTAGTCTACATGTTGCCCATGCATCTCGTCCATAGGGGACAACAGAAGAGAGAGGCCACCTTGGGCGTGATGAGCAGCTTGCATAAGCTTCTGGAATTGAGGTGGGTGGTTCCCATTGCTCAAAGAAGCGAGCTGCGGGTATTGAGCATACTGTGGAACCACAGCTTCTGCGGAAGAACCATACGGAATACCTGACGAAATTGAATTCATGTTGGTCAAGCTGGCAAGGTCTTGGTTGCTCATGTTTCTGACCGATGCAAGGGATGAGATGGAAGCAGCAGCGCTGTGCTTCGAGATACCAGCGCTGGTGGCGTTGCCAGCCGCCTTCAACTTCTTCTTCTCTTCCTTCTTCTCAGCGGCCATGGCGCTGTTCTTCTTTGCTCTTTCCTCGTCCGAGAGTGGGACTGGAAGGCTCAAACCTCTGAGCTTCCCTCGGCTGGCGACGCCGACGCCCCAGGTTAGCTGAGTGCGATATCCAGAGCAAGTTCCCTTTGTCTCAATGCACTGGGTGCAGTATGGTCGTCTCCGGTCACACACGCGCCCGTTCTGTCGACATGTGTGACATGGCTCTGAGGCACCAGAAGGTGGTGCTCTTCTTCTCCTCTTCGTCTTGATCTGCGACGGAGATGTCGTGTTGGCTGTGCTGGCAGGTTGCGGCATCATTGTTGTCGAGCTCATGTTCGATATATGTGTGTATATGCAGCAGGTAGTTGCGAGTGATTATATAAGAAGTCGAGTGTTAAGAGTGAGATGCTATAGAATGCTTCGAGAAGATGTGATGATTTATAAATGAGGGATGTGGATGTGGATGTGTGTCTGAGAAAAGAACGAGGAAGTTGGATGGGGATGGAGGTAGATATATGCAAAGGATGGAGCACGATATGAGTGAAGATGTAGTATAGATGTGAGGATGAGAGAGCGTGTATGTGTGTATATATATAAAAGATGGGGGGGTTTGACAGATGTCTTGAGGCCGGTGTGGGTAACTCTATTGTAGAGTATCGGACTTTTCTTTTTCCTTATTTTCCGAGTAGAGATGTCTTTCAATATGGGTAGGTGCTTTAAATGGGGGATTGATAGTGGCGCCTGAGCATTGAAGATATATAGTAGAGAGGACGGACAGGAGAGTCAAAAGGGCTACAGGGGTGGATGGGTGACCGTGGTGCCTCTGAGTGACCGGCAAGTCAGTGAGAGGACGAGTGTGTGGGAGGCCAGTGAACAAGGTTCCAAGGGCGCTATTGCTCGTCACATATGATCTTGCAGAGCGGAAGCATAAAAAGGAAACAAGTAAAAAGGAAGGCGAGGGTACGGGCGAGGTAGCCTGGCTTGTGAACAAGAGAGAGACAACGTCAGGGAAGCGCAGTCTCTCCACGAGGGCGCCCGAAGAAGAAAAGAAAATAGTACGGAAAAAGAAACCACTTTTGTCGCAGAGCCGATCGAACTCGCAGTGTTAGGTCCCGGAGTATGCAGAGCGCGAAAAAGAAAAGGCCCAGACAGCGGACAAGCAAGACGACCCGAATATCGAGCCAAGAGCCGTAGCGCAACTGGCAGCGCCCAGCGTGTAATGCCGGCCGGCTGAGAGACAGGAGGGTTTACAGGGCCGATTTCTGAGAGGTCCGAAACGGTCTGCGGTCCCTGTAGACAGACGACGGGGAGCGGCGTCGGTTTAACGATGAGGCGCTGCGGTTTGAGCAAGCACGCAGGCTTGCTAACAGGGCACAGTGGAGGTCAGCGGCCTGTCTGGGGGGACGGAGTAGTAGTAGTCCTGTTCGGGTGCAGATGCAAGCCCTGTATCACAAGCTTTGTTTTTTTTTTTTGCTGTAGTGTTCGGCCTACGGCGCAATGGCCATGCAGGGTGACTAGAACGATGAGAGCGGCAGTGAGCAGAGGCCATCGCATCAAGAAGTAGCCGAAACTCTGTAGAGGAGAAGCCCGGCATGAGAAGAACGTGAACTGCGAGGGGGAAAGAAGAGAAGACGTGGAAGCCTTTGGCAGAATTCTGTGGTGTTGCAAAATGAAACCCGCCTGCGAGTCGACGCAAGACAGAGCAGAGACACGTCTGCGTTGCGGCGAGGTTTGCGCGCGCATGAATTCATCAACCTCCATTGAACCACCATGCGATTCTTCTCTCCTGCGATGCAAATACAATACGAGACTACACGACATGCAGCATGCAGGGCCCGACCACTGCAGACGCTGGCTCGCCGGGCGCCGAGGCAGCTTGGAGCAGGCCTCGGACGACGGGCGAGCAGGCCGCTAGGCTAGCGGCACTTGTCGACCGCGGGCATGTCTGGTGATATCCTCGAGCGAGACGTCTTTCGACGGACAGGAAATTAACGGCAGGATCACTCGGTCCGTGTCAATTTGAGAGCCGGCCTTTGCTTATTCCATGCTTTTTGGAATCGTGGATAGACATGGCATGACTGGCAGGACAGGGCATGCTCGATGGCAGTGTGCATCTGAATACGTCTAGGAAACTTTGGACTGGGGAAGGGCAGGCAAGTACCTTGTCGGATGTTTCTTCTTTTCCCTCGTCGTCGTCGTCGTCGTCGTCGTCTTCTCCTCCTCCTCTCCGTCCTGCTCGACGTTATAGCCGTGGCGGGGAGCGAATCGAGCTAGCTAGCTGTGGCCGCAGAACTCTAAAATGCTCCGAAGACAGCAGCCTTCTGGCAGGGCCCTGTCGAAAACCTGGTCGAAGCCGATCTCGACGACCCGCTAGCCTAACTGCTGCACTGGCAATGGCACCGGCAAAGACGCTGCACTGTCGAGATTCGAGAAACCGCCGCCGTTCATGCGAACGTTCGAACTGGAACCCGAACGTTTGCGAAGGGAGCGCTGATGCGGCGGATGCGTTGCGCAGGGGGTCGAATATATGCGGTAGGTGTCAAACACGAATCGAACAGAGGCCGAGCAGCCTGGGAAAAGTAAAAAAAAAGGGCCGCCGCTTTGAATGTGAAAGTAGTGCGACAGCAGGAAAATGTCCCTCGGCTCAGGCACTGATAGAACGAGCGGCCTTCGAGAATGTTTTGCGCTGACGGGCGGCGCGAGGGATTGCCCAAACCGACGTCGAGCGGAGGGCTGTCAGGGCGGCGGCCGGCCGGGCAGCTGGACAGGTCTACGGTCCAAAGAAGAAGGCAGATTGCGGCCGCCCGGGATGCGAGGTAATTGTGCTGGCGTCGACGCGGGAAGATTTGTCAGTCCAAAAGAGAAGGACCAAATATGGTGAGGCAACGGTCGACACAGGAACCCGGAACTCGAAGACGGATAGGAAATTTAACTCGATCGAGGTGCGGTTTGGAGTCGAATCGACGGGTCTTGTTTTCTAATTTGAAAGGGCACTGCAGCATGCACCGCCCGCGTCAAAATGTCGGACAGGAAAAAAAAAGTGCTGTCTTGAAAATTAGAACCGGTTGGAGATTGGCATTATATCAGGGAACTTGCCGTGGGGGCCCCGTCAACTCAACGGCGCCGGGCTGCGTTATCGTGGAGGTTCGCCTTGGTCATGGCCTATGACGATAAGTTGGCCTTTATAATTATCATGTACGTACGAACTGGCGCGACTCCGCATTCCCGGCCGTGGAATCGCAACCTGCGCATGGCGGTTCAACCGCAGTGATTTCTGCTATTACGTGAAAAGGGGGATTCGTCCAATCATGGGACCTTCGCAGCAGCTTCGAGGGCCATCTGCATGTCTCACGGTTCTGAAAGAAGCAATTCCCCCCTTCGTCGCCTCCACGCTGTTGAGATTGTTGACTTCACGAGAGCGTTTGGACACGATTGGCTTCAGACCGAGGCTCGCAAGCGTCCGCTTGGACGAAACCACCCTCCCCCGGCCTGCAGGCGAGAGTCTAGTGACTTTTGCAAAACTCTGCTCACGCTCGTGAGCACTGCAGAGACAAAGCCAAACCCGAGTAGAAAATAGTCTGTGGATATGTTGCGCTGCGTGCCTAGTTTCTCGATGCGTGAATGTGGAGCACCCGCAGCTGGCGCACATACACAGATCCATGCGCTGGGCGCCGTGACGGATGCCATTGCCAAAAGAGATGATGGAGGTCAAATTTTCGTCGACAGCGTAAGAGCACGTCGAAAAAGAAAAGAGAGACCCAATCGCATCGCTTGAAATCGTTTGGGGTCATGGCCCCGCAGGCCAGGGCAACCTCGGCCGTTGAATCGCAGACGGCCCCGAAGCCACTGGAGCTCGCTGATGACGCCTTTTGGGCCCCTCCCAGGTCGCCCCCGGTCACACGAGCCCGAACGTGCGTGCAGCGCTATAGCGGTGATGCAGGATCTCTACTCGACTCGACTCGACTCGACTCGACCCCTCTCGACGCAGGGAGCAGACTAGCCTCCGCCGGTACGGCGGAGACGGAGGGTTGTGACGGAATGTGTAAGGGGCGACTGGACGAGGCGGAGAACCTCTAGATCTAACGGGTCCGCCGTTTGGGTGAATATGGAGGCAGAGGGGCGATGTTTCGCTTCCGAGGCAAGAGGCCTGAACAGATCGATCGCCTCAATATCTCACGGTCCAGCGGCGAATCAAGAACGTCGATGAAAGACCGGGGAGTTGAGTAATAGCAGTTTGTGGAGGTTGGTTGGTTGGTTGGGTGCAGCCCGGCGGGCCCGGCAAGGAATTGAGGTCGGCACAGTCCGATACCGGAATTTGCCCCTCCCGACGACATATCTGTGATATCATAAAATATAACGCTCCGAGATGGCCAGTGGAGACTTTGGAATGCACTCTGCTCGATAGCCGTGCCAGTTTGCCCGGGCGAGGCATCAATTCAATTGGACGAGGCCGTCAGAACTGCGGGTAGCCCGTATTGACGCTTCCAGCTCGCGACTGCGGGCGGCGCAACTTTACACAACACGGTCCAACACGCAGAGATAATTTTATAACCAAGTCCCCCAGCCATTGCGGTAATTGGAATCAAGCTGTCAAATTTACAAATTTAGTGTCCAGCTAGTACCAGGCCGGTCTACAAGCACAGTCAGCTGTGGCTGACGGGCCGGTGTCTGTACGCATGCGCATCCGCCCTCTGTTTGCATGTTATTCTCGTCCCTTCTATAGCAAAACAGGTTTAAACTGCTGGCTAGGCAGATCAAGAGGATTCCAATATATTGCCTTAGCTTTATAAATTTCTGCATGTACAGGTAACAATCCGGATATACATCCCTGGGTTGTGGTCAGGTCCCTTGTACAAGTCTGTCCCCCTAGCTAGTTTGCCCCGCCGTAAGGTTGAAGACCTGCACATGTGTACACGTACGTACATGTACGTAACTTTGTCCAGTTAATCGCTGTATCGATGTCTCAACTGTCAGTCCGTTGACATTGAAGACTGGTAGGGTACATATTATATAGCTTAGCTAGCTATGGCTAGTATACTGCTAGCATGCTAGCAATGACTTCAGCCGAGGGACGGTTCACGCGCGCAGGGAATCCAAGACAGGACAGCCCGCTCTGGTATATCTGACAGCTGCGGGCATCTAAACTGCATCTCAAGCTGGACCTGACCGCGCTCGCATTGCATTGGTTCCATTGGCTTCGACGGAGCGAGTCAGCTCCCCAATACATCGGATAGCTATAGACGCACAGTTGATCGATTCCGGTCACATACTGTCAGCTACCTGGCTGATCCACCACCACCGCTAACCCCGTCTACACCACAATGAGAGCGCGCCCAGCTTTGCAAACAATAGTCAGCCACTATACACAGGCTTATGAGTGGTCGCTACTACAAATCATGGCAAATTAACCCTCAATTCCGTGACAGCACCATTCCAGCAGCAAACCTAAAACTCTTGGGCCGACTTCTGGTTTGCTGATACAAGGGCTACACGAGGATGCTGATTGGATGCACCCCCTCCAAACCTGCTGAAATTCCACTGGGGATATATTCTGGCCTCTAGGCAACCCTCAGAGGACCTGTCCGCCAGTCGACAGTAGCGCGGGTGCCGCTGATAGCCATACGGGACCTTGCCGAGCAGCGCTCCAGCCTATGAGAGAGTCGTGGAGCCCTGGCCTGGCGAGCCGTGTGGTTCTCGAAAGTCTCTCCTGCGATCAGATGGACAAGACAGGACGTCCATGCGCATGCAGAGTCGTGCGAAGCTGCAATTAATCGCTCCCCCTCGTATCGACAGCGTTATCCCAGCCTCCGGCTTCCCTGCCCAGCGGTTTGCCCGCAAACTTTACCCCTCCTTTCTTCTAGCCACCCAGCATTCCAGAGGGTTGAGATGGCATGTCATGCGGCCTGGCCTGCGGTGCACCAGTGCTGCGCTGCGCTGCAGCACATCAACCTTGACGGGCGCGCGAACTCCTGTGAAACCTCAGAAGGGCAACGGCGGGCCAATCAGGTCGCCCGTCTACGATCCGAGATCACCTCTGCAGACGATCTTCGGCTCGGGAACCCCATAGAGCACAACATGCGTGGGTTGCTCCGAAGGCCCCCAAAGGTTTTCCGCGACCTGCTGTCACATACTGCGGGGCGCGCGGAGCACGCAGTACAGTATCTCGCAGCCGGCGACCGAGGCCTGCTGCATTCCAGACACCACACGGTCAACATGCACCCTACCGCATATTTTCGGTTTTCGCGCGCCGGTTGGCGAACATGGCATCGAGGATTGTGGGTGGGAAAGAGAGCGCTGGGCAGTCACCGGCGCGCGCCAAGCCAGGGTGAGCTTGGTGGTGGTGCTGCAGCCAACGTTCGGCGACGCCCCCTGCACACACCCTTGTATCACAGCACCAGAGCATGCACCAGCACATGTTCCTGATCCCGGTACATCAGTTAGGCAGCAGCAACATGCTACTTGGTTTACGACCGCAGAGGGGGCGGACGAGCTTATCGTAGCGGTTGGGCGAGCGTATGTTATGGTAGCATTCGATTATCGGTTTTCTAGGGCTAGGGCCATGGTCGAATGGTACGTTATAATCCCCCCCCTCCCCCTTTGACGCAACGCTGTACCCGGCAGCCGAGGTTCTCGCGATCGTGTGGCTGATGTCGATAGCACAGGCTCAAATATGGGGTTTGGAACCCTCGGTGGTGGCGATGGGAGGGAACCGGCCGAATCAAGCATGTTTGCAAAGAAACCTCTGCGGGTTTCGAATTTTCGCTTCTGCCTGTGTGATGGCGACTTCCCGGCGCTGCTGGATGACAAAAAATTTAAAACCGGCGGGGCTCAGGTCGACAAGACGCCCGCCGTCACTAAAAACAGGCCGCCGATGCGGCAGTGCCCGCATGGTCACCAAGAATGCGCAGGAGTCCAGCGGCATATGCATACGAGCCAGGGCGCAAGGGCATTTCTCCGCATGGACGGGGGAATCAGAATCACGCCTCACCTCACACGTCCGGCATTGATCCTCCCACGTCGTTGAAACAGGAAGACCGGAAACACCAAAGCCAGCTAAGGCCAGACCGGCAAGCCGAACCTCGCTGGGGGCAGGCGGTTTCCGCCGTGCTCCGTCTCGACTGCTCCAGCGTCCGCGTCTAATTAAGCGACCACCTCCAGCGTCCGGCCAGGGGTTCTGTTGCAGGCCTCTCCCATGGATCACCCACTGCACAGGACCGTTTACCACAGGTCCAGCCGACTCGCGGGACCCAGCACCGAACAAGCGAGATTGCGTTGTGCTCAGGACGATACCGTCCGAGCTGCCTTGTTGGGAAGCCTTCTAGACGGTGCTGAAAATAGTCCTGCGGGGCCGCTGCTGCCTACGTACCGTCTTCTGCATGATACCGTTGATTTCAGAAACGTCTCCGGCTCAGATTCGATTTCGCATGTGCTTCTATGATTCCTGTCGGATCTTCCATCTCGCGTGGCGGTGCAGCCTCCCTTCATTATTCCAACGCTCGGATCTGAGGGCGACGAGCAGGCCCCGAAGCGTTCTCTTTCTTCTAGGTCAGGATCTTGACGCTCCCCTGCGGCTAGTCAGCACTGCATCTGCATTGCATACATGCGCACCTCGAATCCAGCCAGCCAGCCAGCCAGTCAGCTAGCCAGTCAGCTCCTGTCAGGCCTGCAAAGAAAGACAGCCTGACCCCCTGGCCTTAAGCGCATGATACACACGCGAGGGTCCACTCGAGAACACCTGAGACATCGCTAGGTCGTATCTGTGCTAGCAGGCTTCGGCGCGTCCAAGGCTGCCTGTTCCCTGCCTGGTTCTCGCCCGTTCGACGGTCTCTTTTCTCATCCGTTCTGTTACCTCCGATGATTAATTAGCAGGCAGCCGGCGGGACAATCGGGTGTCGGCCTTGTTGATTGGGCGCATCGGCGCAATGCGTCCGCTCTGAGCATTCCGGAATACACGTGCATCTATATGCGGCAGCCGTCGGCGCAACGTCCGGATTTTACTCCCCCCCGCATATCTTCACCATTTGTCCGAATACATGGTTGCAGCCTGAGCTGTCAACGCGCTGATTGGTATACATGGCATGGCATTCTCACTCCGCCATCTAAACTTGCGCGTCGCTAAGACGCTAGCTAGATGATAATATTCCCCTTACGCTTGCATATGCACCCCGCAGAACTGCAATTGCACTCGCATTCGGTTTCCACGTAGGCGCAGTACGTACTGTGTCTATTTCTGTCCAATACTTCGCACAGGCCGACAGCAATCAATCGATACCTCAAACCCTCGCCTGCCATTGGCAATCGGGTCGAGCAGCGACTTCGATCTAAGACAGCCCGTTGCCGGTTTACATGCATCCATGCGTGCATGGACGCCCGTAATCAGTGCTATCCTTGTATCGAAACCCTGTCGGAAGCATACGAAATCTACAGCGGTAGGGGAGGTTGTAAAACCGGCCAGCCCTGCCTGCCTTTCCGTAGTTAATATAACGTATTCTGTTTAGGTTCAAGGCCGATACTACAGCAGCACTGGCGCCATGGCGAGCCGGGTATGCGGGGTGCTGTCTCTGTAAAATTTGCCCCTCACTCTTGATACACGGGGGTTGCGAGTTTAATAACTGTCGGCAATGATTGTCAGTCTAGTCGGCAACGATTCGACAAGGCCTCGATCGATGGTGGCTCTCGCATGCGTGGCCGATATAGGATACCGAAGCCGAGCATGTGGGAGATCCGTGCGCGATGTATGTGTCCCACCTGCTCCTTTCTGCTGATGTGCTGCCGTGTGGGAAACCTACCGGTGAGGCTCAAGGTGTCGACTCGCGGCGGCCTGAGTATTGTGGGTATGGATTATTTCTAGCATTGATGTTTTACGATGGTCGTTGCGTCAGCTCCGGGTTCTAGCTTCTGGGGTGGGTGGGTGATATACTTCAAACCGGATAGCATATCGTATCCTGACCAGATCAATGCGATTGTCTCGCGGGGCAAAACCCCAACCAAGTATTCTGAGTTCACGGCCTGTTACTACGAAACTCGATCTCCTTCAAGATTGCTGATCAGAGTACATTTTACGAGTCTCGGGACTTCAAAGGCGCTGCCTTGCGCCGCTAGTGAGTCCGAATGACATGTGAAATATCCGTCTTTCCGTTTGGCAATATAGACACGCTATAGGATGCTCCAATGTTTCGAGTTTCTCTTACTCGATGAACATCTACAAACGGTCATACGTTGGGATGAAGTTGAAGCTTCCCAGTGAAAGAGCAAAAAAGGAAGGAGTAAGGAGAAAGAAACTTCTACCCGCCCTAAGCTGAATAATGCGTCGATGGGCATTCGTCGACCTCGGATTTTCCCGTCCCTGCTTACACCCATTGGGAACCTGGGGGGTTTTCTCCCTTTGCAGTTTAATACGGGGCATTTCCGCCGAGCTACCAGCCAAGTCCTCCGTGGGTTGGATATTGCATTGCCTCGGCCTCATAGTCGCTGGACAGCCGAAAAGGGAGAGCAGGGGTTGTTGCAGGGTTTATATTTGCGCTATCCAATTGTGGTGGCATCTTCAAATTAAGGGCGTACTAGGGTCAACATGGTGATGGCGTCCGTCTCGAAGTTCAACAATCGTTATCTTTACCGCGTTATAAAGTTATACCGTTATCGAGATACCAGCATCGGCGAGCTAGACGCGTACGGCGAATTAACTGATCACAACATATAATCGCGGGTAGTAATGCAGTGCTAGGTGCATACAGGTTCAAAAACCTTAACCGGGTTGTTTCCTGCATATGCATTAATTGCTCCGCTTATGTTGGTGCTCTCGAGCTTTATTCTAGAACCAGAGCCGGTGTTGGTGTCATGACAAGCTTAAGCTTCTAGCTCTAGAATTATGTAGTATCCGTCCGGTGATTGGACACTGATTGTTGACTCAGCACCCGGATCCCTGCACACATCCGTCCAATCTTCGAGTGCATTCGATAGCGACTCACAAGTCTCCAACCACTCCAGCTACAGTTCTATGTAGGTCGTCTAGCCTTTCGCCAACTAAAACTTTTGGCGTCCACGGGTTGCGAAACTGACGACGCCGACTTATAAATAGAACCAGATCGTAGCCTTGCCCCTAGCTGTGGAGACTTGCATATTCGTGCAGCGAGACCCGCAATAACGGGAGAACAAATGGTCGACTCTAAACGCCGTCTTGACGTTTCCCGTCCGTCGTGCAAGATATCAGTTGCTAGTTGGCGTTGTAATATTCCCCCACGTGGTGTAGATCCTTGGCGTAAATCGGTCCAAGCCCGCCCTTGGCAACCATCCCACTAATTACACAACGCAAACTAGTTGGTTGGTCTCACAGAACAGCTGCTGTGTGAAACTATTACTACTAGGCAAGCTACCCCGTAAATGTACGTACAGCGTCTTCAGTGGCTTTGAACGCCGGACCATGTCAGCCGCAATTAAATTTATCGCGGGTGCGAATACCATATTCGATAACCTCAGCCATGTTTTAGGGTCTTCGAGCTAGTACTAGTAGCTTACGCTCACCCCGAGGGTGCTCCAGGCGTCATCCAAATTGGCGTTTCAGCTGTTGCCAAGACCACTGGTCGCCGCTGCAGGTTGAGCACCGACGTCTGACGCCCTCTCTCTCTCTCTCTGCAGGCTAGCGAGGTGCATGAGGGAGGGACGATATTTGGGTCCGTGCTATTGGGCGAGTATGTGCAATTTCTAATGGGAAATGTCGGCTGGCCAAGGCGCAGCGTTATCATGCTGAGTTTCCCGGTACTGTTGTATTGTCACTGGTATCTGGCAACCACGAGTGTATGTGGTACATGTGGGTGTTTTGTGGGGTGAACGAACGTGTAGATTAGCTTCCTAACCAACGGGTCAAAGCACCCCCACTTTGCCTATCGGCCATGTTAAACCCCCTTCGCACATGAGTAGGTATTTTTGTAAATGATAGTTTTTGCATAAAGTGCTCCTGACCTAATTCCTCTTAAACTTGTCAACTTGGGAGCCATGCGTCATAGTGCTCGCTGCAAGCCACCGGCTCGGCCGCCCGAACTTTATGCCCCCAAAGTACAATCGGTTGGGGTACTTGCGTGCAGAGATTACCGTCTGGTCATTACTCTGGTTGCTTATCCAAGCCGCTTCATATTTGGAAATTTGGGGGCCAGTCGTGCAAAGGCCCTGGATTGGTGTGATCGGGGCCAGTCTGGGATGCATATGGTATCCTGGCATTGCAGCTCGGTGCGTCTGAGAACCTCATGACGAGATGTCACGGCGCTGTGTAGTTCCCTGATGCGCGGTCGGGTGATAAAACTCCGTCGGACTTTGAGGTGCTATGCTGGCACGCCATCAGCCTGAATAAAGGCCTCGGTTTCCAATAGCGGTGCCGTCGTTACGTATCTTTGCAGTTGGCCTCCTATCGACAAGTCTTGGCTCGAGACGATTACAAGCATATGTTGATTTTCTCCGTAGGATGATGTGATGTAAATGAAAGAGCCTTCATAACTTGCCACCGTAATTCTGGGGTATATCGACTCCTTGCCCTGATAGTTTTGGGGAAGGATAGTCTCATGGATGAGGTTTGCATGGGAGGGGTTTTCCCTACCGCAAACTTCATCATGGGTCAAGCTCGAGCCGGCCTCCGCCGTGAAAAATTATGCTGCCCTCGTCGAGATACGACGTCGCTGAGCCATGGCATTCAATCGGATGTCTGAGCCACTGTCGCATGAGTGAATTTGAATTACATCATGCTGGTCCTTCTCGGGGTATCTTTTCTCCCGTCTCTGATTCGCGCGAGAGCTTAGCTTAGTAAATGCACATGTATACAGGGAAGGCTAGATTGCAATTGGGAGACATGGGAGCGAAAATACCTGTCACCATGACGGGAGACGTGATTGCATTGACTGCTTGGGATTCCAAAGGCGAAGCGCGAAGGGTTCCGGGCCTAGATCCAGTATCGGTCAGCAAGTGTCGGATCCTCGAGTATCCGATCCCTATCTCCATATCCATACCCATACCCATGTCAGCATGCGTGCTTCTACCTAGACGGATTTTGTCAGGTCGGGAGCAGGCGGCCCCCAAATGCCTTCCGAATGGGGAGAGCAACACACCCGAAAAGTTGTATTTCGACGGGCAAAAATCTCGCAAATGTTTCCTGATGCGCTCTGGGAGCTGCAAATACGGTCTATCGCGTTCGCTTTTGATAGAGGAGGGGTGAGAAGTATTTTTTTCGTTTCATGGATTCAATCGTCGGTTCAGAATAATCAATTATAATCCCCAGGATAGTTCAGGTACCGGGGTCGCTGCCGTCGTACGAACCATTGGCCGAGCTGCGGAATTCACGTCGCATCAGGACAGTTATTGGTAGGTACCGTCGATAGAAAACATGGGTAACTCAACGGCAATGACTTCGGTACATCGTGGCTGTGCGGATAGCGTGAGAGTAGCCGGAGAAAGTGCCCTACAAGGGCCTTTCGATGTTGCAACCTTGAGTCTTGCGCAGGTGAGTTTTCGCCGCGATCCGACGCGAGGGTTAGTAGCCGTCGAATCTTATGTTCGCGATCCAGTCCCGCAGGAAGATTATATCAAACCCAGCGTCGGCTTTTCTGGTTCTTCGTGTACTACCGACTGCAGGTACCTCCACCGTGCGCCCCGTCGGTGAACTTATTTTGAGAGACTTCCTGATGTGATTTGGAGGGTTTCTTGCGAATTTGCCAGGCGTAGAATAGGAAGACTCCCCGCCGGGTGGACGAATTTGGATTTCGCGCCTCTTTCTAGATAATATCGGATTTTTCTCTACATTTTGCCCCGCACTCAAACTGCCCCCCCTGTGATCCATCGGCCTTATCGTCCTTCTTTGGCTGTCTGTTGCCCCTAGCCCAGCGCGACCTAAGCTAGCTTATACTACTATGCTAAGGTGGTCTCTGATATCACTGGGCGCCCGCCCACTAACAGCGATATATACCGGGGCTCGCTGCCCGGCTGGCAAGCAGTCTTGACTGAATGCGTCGGGATTCCCAACGGCGCCTTGACTCGTCGGCCGATTTTCCCTGGTGCAAGCAGGGCCTCCCAGCAAGCTTACGCCTAGTGTGCCTCACAAACCCCAGCTGTTTGCTAGGCTAAAACATATCTTCCCGGATTTCGAGAAGGATGGCCTCTGAACTAGAAACGATAACCTGAAAGCTAGCAAGACACCTAAATTAACGGAAAGTTTACACGAAAAGCGGGGTAGATACCTTGTGAGACTTGTACACCGTATCGGTCAGTTGATGGTGATGATGCTGGTGGCGATGGCATTTGGCATAGGTGGGTGGGTCTGACTTGTATCTGTGTGGCTAACGGGCACTCTAGCTAGGGCGAGCGCTACTACTAGTATACGTAGGCTGGTGCTGGCCGTGGAGACAGCACTGTGCCTAGCCACATCCTGGTGCTAACTATCGTGAGAGAGACATGATTAAGAGCTCGCTTAACTCCAAAGTTTTGGCACTGGGTGGTTGCCTATATACGGCTGTGCGTGTACGTGTGTGTATAGGTACATGTGCATGTGCATGTGCGTCTGCATCTGCTTCGCGTATCGAGCTTTGGGCGTGTGTCGGTACTCGGTTTCCAGGGTTTTTGAACTCTTAGCACTCTTTAATTCTGTTACATAATGAGCGTTTAATATATGCCTCTGCATGATGGGGTTTTCACCCAAGATAACACTACACAACTTTTATTTTCCTTGTGCTACCGAAGAAAATAGCCTCATGACCCATACGTACGGGGAATCTAGACGCCTGCCTAGTTGTACCAAATTCTACAGATGCGCCGAATTAACGCGCCGAATATATAGCTAGATTGCTGTCGACAGCATCCAGGATTATATTTATGGTGGATCTACACGGAGATACCGAATCGATACCTACAGCTGGTCGCGCGCGCACTTAATTTGATCATATTTATATTACGTAAAGCTTTTAGAGACCATCAAAGTACTGGGTAATATTAGCCCGGCTTCCGTCGCCCGGCCCTATCCAAGATTTTGGCATCCCACAGCTAGAAGGAGTAATTAAGCGTATATACCCGTGTCATTGTAAATGTGTGTATAACTTTAGGTTAAAAATCAAATCCTTCAAGTTTGCTCGTTACATTTCGGGTACGACCTCGATCGAACCCTGGAGCTAGGCTCGCGAGAGCAGATACTACAGGAGGGCATACACTACAAAATGACATCGGTACGAAACGTTCGTGGAAGGTTGAAGCTTACAAGGCGCTATCGCCTGGTATACTGTGACAGTTTGATCTGCTTCTGCTGGCTGTATCCCATGACCAGTCAGTCTGTCCCTTCGTGACATGACTGGGTAAGCTGCTGGGCCATGGGACAGTTAATTAGGGAATGGTTCGGAGGTTGCCTTCGGCACTTTATCGGATAGATCTAAGATCTACGGCTGGACAGCCCACAGGGAGCTTTCAGGCCTCAAACATTTCAAAGTCTGGTGGGATCAGGGAAAGTCATCGTTATGGGTGGATTATCAACTGGTATACTATTAGGCTCGGATGGGCCTTTTTTAGCAGCCTGCCCTGCGTTAGAGTCCGGCCGAACCACCTTCTAATTGACTCTATCTGGGCCGTAAATGCTCTCGCGGAGCGTAATTTGCGATTATTCTAGTATTACATTTGTAGGCTGGGCATGGAGGCCGAGCCTGGTAAGGACAGACTAGATAATTAAGCCTGGGCAGTTGTATCTGAATTCTGAAGCTTCTGATTTGTCATACCGAGGCTATTTCGAAGGTACAACATAGATATATGATGGTTCTCGCTTGCTACAGCAAAGCATGGCAGGCCCATGATTAAAGATGGCGTATATATAATCGGCTGTACAGGTAACCGGGCGTCTCACAGCCAGATCAATATTTCCAGGCCGACACTGCATGTATAGCGTGTGTACATATCTTATATGTGAATTCATCAAAATATGATTGTCACCTAAATGTAGTAGATTTAGACACCTTAGAGGTGCCCAAGAGGCGTCTGGAAAATTAACTCTTCAACTAATGGCGAGCTCGTTCTTGATTATTTGCAGTTTGAGGGGCTACCTCACATGATGAACCCTACGTTTGTTCGCTGAAAGGACCTGTGATTGGACCCGCAGTTTCCTTGGGCAACTCCTGTATGTAATCTACTTGGCCTAATGTTTTGCTATCTAAAACAGCACGCAGTATATATATGGGCTGGTACTGGACTGGTTACTTAAGACTCACGATTTTACTATCTGAGAAATACCGTACCCTATTAGTATATAAAGAAGGGATGCAGGTGCTGCGCACGGTACTGCAATATTATATGAGGTGCTTATTTATCCAAGGCGTAAGCGTAAATTTGGCTGGTGTTCTATGAGCTAGTCCTGATAGTTCGCCTCAGATTTAGTCTATAGGTCGTTAATCAAAGTTGGCTATAAAGTACCGGCTGTATGGCTACTATACATACAAACTCAACTTGGAGATTAGTATAGGTGTCTAGTAATAATACATGATACGTAGCTGCTCCGTCGGCTTGGCTCTAATCATGGGCGGTGCCCATCAGTCGCCTGTTGAATTGATGAAGTACCCTGGCATCAAATAAATTATAAATCCTGATTGACAAATTGCCTCACCTGATCAGCTGTACCTTAGCAAACCTTTTCCATGTCTAGCTGGAGGTCACCGTGCCCTATCTTTGTTCGTACTCTGTCTCACTTTGCTTGGTCAGTTGTCGCGGGATCCAGACTCTGACACGTATGTAATCAGTTTGAGGGTATGCATCACTGGATTGGATTTACCTATATGCATGCGATGTATGTGTTAGGTTGTTGTGTTACCGTACCAGGTTGTTCGGAACTTTTTTTCACCTTCTCGACTGGGCTCGGGCTGTCATTATAATTGCGGTGGCCTACTCATTTAGGGATCCGGTGGGGGGGACAGCGTCACGAACAGGCGAACGACGAGAGCCACGAACGAACAAGCAGGAGCTAATTGCCCATGGAGGATCAAGGGAGTGCTGATGGTGCCGGCGTTGTGTTCTTCATCATGTATCTCCTTTGTTGTTGGGGACCGGGGCTACCGAGGAAGGTAATATTGAGCGAAGTCCCTTTATTCTGTCTTTGTTCTCCGGATCCGAGGATGATCGGTGCATGTTGGTTCCTGTTTATCTGATAGGATGACCCTCTAGTTCCTCGTCCAGACTAGGAAGGGCAAGCTGTACTCAGAAATAGGTTACGTTGCAACGGGTTGAAACATTCGGTTGTCCCTGCAGGTCCGGGAAGACTTCCATGATATTAGAGGAAGTTAGCCCTGTATCAGTGCTTCGAAATTTTCACAACAGGATCGACGAAGCGGTTTGGCGAATACCAAGTAATACTGGGTTGCTATGTTTTCGCGCTGAAGTTCCAACTTTTTCTCTGGCGAGTTCCTACGGTGCAGGCGAATACCGTCGTTATTTCGCTTGTTATTTCTTTTTCCGGGCCACTTTAAATTTTGTTATGCGAAGATAGTAAACCTGGTATTTCAATCTTGACCGTACTTGAAACCCTGCGAGATGTTTTAACAGCGAGAGTATCTTGGGTTTTGACGCCTGCGTGATATTTGCAGCTTATAGCTCTCAGTACGTGAAAATTTAAAAGTAAAGGGGATTGCTGATTGCCGAGGCTCAAGATATTTTGTGAACGGATATTTTAGAAGACACGCTTTACTATCTCATAAGCAGATGGCTCTCTATTCCCAGAATTGGAAAATTTGCTGGCAGGTAAGCTAGGTGTTCGTGCCGCAGGAAACGTTAGCGCCCCGTTGGTAGCAATAGTGACAGACTAGCATGCTAGCAGCTGGTAAGAATATCCAAATGCTGTGGATATTGATAAATTATATCAACCAACTAAAATTGAATCGAACTCCTGCGCTCTAGATCTCCAGCTTTGTTGATACTATACTGTCTAGGGTGCTAGCAGCTGATATTCGGAGCCATCAACGGGCAGGGATTTTGAGAACCCCCTCCAAGCGGGGGAGTACAAATTTGTTATATTATATTTCGGTGGCTCTATAGGTATGTGGTGGTGCCTATACTATCCTAAGGTCAATGAAGGGGTATACCAGTTAAGACTTTTAACTTTTAAATTTTGTACGCCAGAACACCACAATTTACCTTGGTACACTTTGCTTGATATGTGAATGTATGCATCCATGAGTACATCGCTGTAGATTGCGCCACATGCCCTTCTGCGGGTGGGTATTCTCAAACGGCTTGTTGGTACTATATACTCCAGATCAATGCCAATCTTAGTATATATATTTGTGGGCAAGTGAGATCGATCGAGGCGTGGCAATGTTGTATTTTGTGTGTTGCTGAAGTCCGCTGATTAATCAGCATCCCCTCTATCTACTCACGTCGGCGGGCTCTTGATCGTGGCCCGCCAAACGCCATTACTCAGCCCAGCCAATCGCAGTCGGCCATCTCCTCAAGCCGCATCTTCCCCGGTAGCTCTCAGCTTCAATATTGATTTTTCAGAAGCGTGACTTCCACCAACCTGGAAGCCCGGCCGACCCCACCGCCCAAGATTTCGGAGCAAAAGACACCCACGGCGAGGCGGCACTCTCGCTCCTCTTCCACCAATATCTTCCCCGCTGAGCTGCTCTCTGAGCTCAAGGCCAAGTCCGACTCGATCAGTGGTCACATCAGCCAGCCCGAGGACGCTGGTGGCCCGCCACCAGGTTCCTCATCCTCATCCTCATCCCCCGCCCCCACTCCCTCCCTCCCTACTGTCACGAACGACGACCACGAAGCTTCCGACTCCGGCTTCTCTTACGATATCAGTTTTTCGAACTTTTCATTTTCGACTACGTACGCCGGTTTCCAGGACTCGATCGACCCGTCGACGGCTTCTACGAGTAACAGGAAGCCGACTGCTGCTCCAGTTATCCCAAGAAGGCCTAGCACAGATCCATCGACGACTGGGCAGATGAGTGTTGGCGAGGGTGGCTCAAGCTCTGGCGGTGGGGGGCCAGATGAGTGGTTGGAGATGGCAAAGAAGTGCAAGTATCTGCCGGAGAGCGATATGAAGCGGTTATGCGAGCTCGTCAAGGAGTGCTTAATGGAAGGTAGTTTCCCCCTTGCCCCTCCCGCGAGAACTATCATTAACCAAATGCTTATCTACATATGTGGCTCTGTAGAATCAAATATCCAGCCGGTCAAGTCCCCTGTCACCGTCTGCGGCGACATCCACGGCCAGTTTTACGACCTCATGGAGCTATTCCAGGTTGGCGGCGGCTTCCCACCAGATGTCAACTATGTCTTCCTTGGCGACTTTGTTGACCGGGGGTACTTCTCTCTGGAGACCTTTACTCTACTCATGTGCTTGAAAGCCAAATACCCCTCGCATATCACCCTCGTCCGCGGTAACCACGAGAGCCGGCAGATCACCCAGGTCTACGGCTTCTACGAGGAATGTCAAACGAAGTACGGCAACGCAAGCGTGTGGAAGACCTGCTGTCAGGTGTTCGACTTTTTGGCACTGGCTGCGATCATCGACGGGAAAGTGTTATGCGTGCACGGTGGCCTGAGTCCCGAGATCAGGACGCTGGACCAAATTCGGGTGGTTGCTCGGGCACAGGAGATTCCGCATGAGGGAGCGTTCTGCGACTTGGTTTGGAGTGACCCAGAAGGTATGCGCTCACCATTGTGGGTAGCAGTGAGCTAGATGCTGATAGTATTAGATGTCGATACATGGGCGGTATCACCACGGGGTGCAGGGTGGT
Source organism: Drechslerella stenobrocha 248 (assembly GCA_000525045.1). Classification (NCBI taxonomy): domain Eukaryota; kingdom Fungi; phylum Ascomycota; class Orbiliomycetes; order Orbiliales; family Orbiliaceae; genus Drechslerella; species Drechslerella stenobrocha. The sequence goes on along the minus strand of KI966425.1, from coordinate 250,827 downwards.
TGTTTGGCGATAAGGTTGCTTCTGAGGTTGGCGTCCCCTTCTTTTACTATTTTGACGAGGCAACCAGAGCTGACTCTTGTTTTAGTTTAACCATGTCAATAACCTGACGTTGATAGCAAGGGCCCACCAGCTAGTCAACGAAGGTTACAAGGTAAGCCACTCTCACTAATGAATAACCCGTGTTCTTCCCGGGATGTTTGGCTGATGATGAAAATTTTGCCCTTCGTAGTACCACTTCAAAAATGCAGTTGTGACCGTCTGGTCGGCACCAAATTACTGCTACCGGTGTGGCAACGTTGCTAGCATCATGCAAGTTGAAGAGGACTTGCAGCCAGAATTTAAGATATTTAGAGCTGTTCCGGATGATCAGCGACAGGTGCCTCCCGGTAGGAGTGGCAGAGGCGAGTATTTCTTATAGTCGCGTGATCTGTTTTCTTCTCTTTTGCGGATTACCCTCTTTCTTTCTCTTCATTTTGCAATATTTGGGCAGGGCTTGTAGCACTTGAACATGATGTTATGACGGGCGGAAGCTGAGCATTTCGGAGTCGATCATATATGTACAAAGCATTATATTAGCGATATATATCTGCTTGCTATATACGTCCCGCGAACCCTTGAATTCCACGATAGAACAGATGGAAGACTTCTTCATGGCAACGGAGGGGAATTATACTTGTTAGCTTTGAAACCAGGCAGTCTGGTTACAAAGTCTTGGACCGCCCCAGGTGGCCACGCGGAGTTTGTATGAGTTGCGATTAAGGGCATAGATGGTGACTGCATACTATCTGTTCATAATAGACGTGTGTGGGTTTGTTAACTACTACCAATCCGCGAGGAATCCTTTCCCATCCAACTGCCAGAGCACACTAGTGTCGCCGAAGAGCATCGCCCCAACAAATATCCCCACGACAAAGAAGAACGGATAGGTCCATATTCTCGCCAATAGTGCTCGGACCTGGACGGCGGTCATCCACTCTCCCTTCCGCCTCCGCGCATTACGCAAGCCGGGGAGGTTGTCCAAGCTACGCACGTTCCAGTGGTCTTGGAATTCATGTAGCTTGCCGGCTTTGACGAGCTTGGCGCCAGTGGAGGTCAATGTAGGACGGTCTTCCCAGCGGCCGTCCAAGAAGAGCGGCACGCCGAAACCGCAAGAGGTTTGTACCTTGAAGATGTCGCAGTAGATGATTGCTCTCGCGGTAGTGATTCCAGTGTCACCCTCGCTGGTTTTCTCGTCGGTGGCGGTAGTGGCGGTAGTGGTGGCAGGGACAGCGCCTAGCTGGGGACGAAGAAGATCGTACTCTGGTGTACCTTTCTCTATTACACGGCCTCTGCAGAACAAGCGGAGTATACGGGGCGATTTGTCGAAAGAGACGAACATGATGGTTATACGCCCATTCTCGTATAGATGCGATATTGTCTCGCAGCCGGAGCCTGTGCCATCGAGGTATAGCAGTGTTGATGGGCTAAGGATTGCAAGAGAGGCGGCGGGCAAGCCCTTGGGTGAAAGGTTCACATGGGCGCCGGAGAGAGGAGCGCTGGCGGTGAAGAAGAGCGGCTGAGCAAGAGCCCATTGCTGGAGGTTTTCTGGGAAGGAAGGGTAGAATTTTGGCATCGGAGTGAGATATAGACACCTATGGGCCTATAGACGTATAGCTAGATCGGGAATATATAGGATCTTATAGCCTAGGTGTAGATGGTATATACTAACTACCTAGGTAGGTAATAAGTAGTGATCAAGTAGTAATTTGGGTAAAATGGAGATTATGTAACTAGGCTATATTGGCACCATTCGGTTGTGCGCCCGTGATAGATTTATAGCAGAGGTCGGCTTTGTTGCAACTTTTGTATCCGAGCGCGGCCTGTATGATTTATATACAAGGTCGCAGCTGAAGCACCTACCCGATGGTTCCAATACAGCACGATATAAGGCAGTAAGCCCGATACGAGACCTGAGCCCGGCCCGGCCGGAGTGCAATCAACCTCCCCGGCCCAATCAGACCGGGTGCTGTGTGATATTGCCAACGTTTAAACCCGATCTCTTCTGGGTGCCGTTGGTCATTTACCAACCACTATAACATAGGCGCAATACCAAACAATTGCCCCGTATCGTAGTAACTGTAGCTCGTGAATCGGCTGTAAGGTTTGGGTAGTGGCCATAATGTGTGTTGTTGTATCAACCGTTTGTCTTGTAAGTGACTCGGAGATAAACCGCGTCGGGCCCTCAGTCTCCGACATCACACTTTCAACCTCCAACTGCATCGTCCTCCATGCCAGTCGCGATGGCCACGCCCGGCATCATCAAGATCAAAACCCGCGGCAAGGGTAATGCTATCACCGTTATGCAGCCCCTAGCTTCGGCTGTTTCTGCTGAGCCAACCGCTACGCCCAGCGCTACTCCTCCTGTTACCACTGCTCCAGCTCCTGCTCCGCCAGCCCCCAAGCTTAAAGTCGTCATTCGCCATCTCCCCGCGTCGATGACCGAGCAAGAGTACAACATCCTGACAGCAGACTTTCTCAACAAAGAAACCGTCGAGTGGTCTTCGTTCACGCCTGGAAAGGTCCCTCAAGAGTACTTCAGACCCTAATCGCAAAGCTGCAACCTTCTTAGTTCCTTGCTAACTGGGTCAGCCGGAATAAATCCACCACATATGCGATCGCCTACGCAAAAGCTCGATCCACAGAGTCTCTGGTTCAAATAAAGGCCGGCCTTAATGGCAAAGCCCTGGTCGACTCCCGCGGCCAGGAAGCCCGCCTGCAGGTTGAATTTTCCCCGTTCCAAAAGATCCCACGAATAAGAGGCAGGCCACGCCATGATGGGAGGAGCGGCACCATCGATAACGACCCCGAATTCATCACGTTCCTAGAGAACCTTAAACACACCGGTCCGAATGCCGCCACCAAGTCCGAAGGGGGAGACGGCGAGAAGACAGAGGAGGACCATAGGAAATATTATGACCCCTTGACGGCGCCGATACCGACTTACGACGCCCCTATAATCGAACCAGGCACGAAAGTCACTACAACCCCGTTGGTCGAATTTATCAAGCAGCAAAAACTCAACCCGAAAATCAAGGATAAAGGGAAGGGCAAGGTTATCGTTCTCGCCGCAGACGATGAGGATGCCAAGTCAACCACGTCGGGTGGAGGCAAAAAGAGGGACCGGGATCGAAAGCGCAGGCGGGAGAAGGAGAGAGAGAAGGAGAGAGAGAAGGAAAAGGAAAAGGCTGCTGCAGCTGCTGCAGCAACAGCTGTGTCGTCCAGCGACAAAGCGAAGAAGGGTGATAAGAAAGCAGCGGCACCTGCAATTGCGACCCCAGTAGCCACCAAGCAATCGAGCGAACCGACCACGAGACCCTCTAGGAGAGAGCGGGGAAGTGCTGGTCTCACTGCAGCCTCCATCCTTCAGAGAGACCTCGGATTAGTTGCTGGTCCGGGGAGAGGGAGAAGGAATAGAGGCAATGCTGAGGCCACCAATACCGAACAAAAGTCCGACCAGGCAACCCAAGCTCCAGCTCCAGCGAAAACAACTGCACCCGTTGCCACCGCCAGCTCGAACAACGAATCAAGTTCACAACAAGCGACGGCCCCTCCACCAGAAGCAGCGGCACCCGCAAAGGCAGAAGGAGGCGGTAAAAGGCAACGATATAGGAATAAGGACAAACGCAAAGACGACACACCTGCGGCTCCACCAACGCCGGCCCAGCCCAGCACATCCGGTACGGCAGATGTAGTACCGACCCCAGCCTCAACACCGGCTCCGAGCCCATCCCAACAACCCCCAGCGCAGAACAGTCGGGGACGTGGAGGTAGAAACAAAGGCCGGGGTGCCAACAATCGAGCGCCGGCAGCCGCGCAAGCGACACCCCCTCAACCTAGTCAGCCAGCTGCGGGGAATTCTGCTGCATCTACCCCTACTCCAGCTGCAGCCCCATCTGCGAGTGAGGCGTCGGCTAGTTCGTCTACACCGGCTATCCCCACTGGGCCGAAAAGCATGCAGCAAGGGCCATCAAATCACCATGGCAATAGGGGCAGAGGCCGTGGGTTCGGGCCATTTGCACCGAGGGGCGGCAGGGGACGTGGGCAGTCTAGAGGCGGCGGCTACCATGGTGCTGGAGGTGGAGGGGCGAATAGCGGAGCGTCTGCGCCGGCCGCTCAAGCTCCTGCTGGTGGTGACCAATAACCATGCCACCAGGCAAAATGAGGTCCGCCCGTCCAAAGCCAGCTGCTTTTGAAAGACGCGCCTACTGTTGAATGACGCCATGTACCTTATCTTCGATATCCCTACCAGGATCAACCGGTTGTAATGATACCCACTTTTTATGCACATTGCTTTTCCATAAATCGAAAGGTGGCCCTACCCTGACGCTTTGCACCTCAAAAGCACCGGGTCATGCTCTCTGTAAAAGCTCTGGCTTCTGTATAGTAATTAGAGCGAGATATGAGACCAAGAAGGTGCAATGGTGTGCCGAAACAGCGCTGAAAAACGATACAGTAGGTATGTAATCGGGCCCAGCACAATATATACTACCAGAATCTTACAAATACACCCACCCACCGCCATCATATTAAATCAGTCTAGCGACCCACCGGCCCTTATTCTCTCCTCCTCAGCCTCCTCCTCCATCGCCTCTGTCTCTCGCCGCAGCCGCTCTAGATCCCACGCATCTGCCCGACCCTTACCTTTGCCTTCAACCTCGACCTCCTCCTCATCGCTGCTCTCTGCCTCGCTATCATCGTCTTGCCATCCGCCCTTCTCAAATAGCTCTTTACCCGTTTCTTCTTTCTTTCGACGCATTTCCTCCTCAGCGGCCTTCTTGCTCATTCGTTCGATCTTCCATTTCTTGAATGTCTCTTCGGTGACGGGTGTTAGTGTGCCAGTGAGTTTGTGGCGTTCGGTCTCAAGGAAATCTTCGAGAGTCAGTGTGCGGTTGGGGTTCTTTTCGGCTTCTTCCTTTTCGAGGGCGCGCTGTGCGGCAGTCTTCACGACGAAGCCGGGAGGTAGAACGTGTCGGTATTTGCATTGGTCAGTGCCACTGGGGCCTGCGGTTACGAATAAGAGTCAACGAATGCTACCTGCCGTGAGTTGGTGGATAGTGCCAATGTGCGTGGAGACGTACATGACCAGAACCAGCCGTATTTGCCGTCCTCAATTGCCTTGATGAAGTGACGGCAGACGATGTCTGTTGTTGTTTTTGGGTTGCCGTGCTTGGACATGACAACTTCTCGTAGCTTCGCTTCATCCCAATTTTCGGACGTCTCTTGCTTTTCGCCACCGGCGGCTGCAGAGGTGCCTTCGCCACTGTCGTAGAGGGAGCGCTTTTCGGTCTTGCGTTCGATTGCGAGGTCGTGTGAGAATTTGCATTTTTTGCCTATTCGTTGAATTCCGCGGGATTGTTAGTTATATCGCGTTTTCCGTCTCGTGCTGGTCTGCTGCTGGTCTATCCTTCGTTCGAGGCGGTAGCTAGCATCCTGGCGTAGGGGTATGAGCGGTGAGGGGGGTGTATACCCTTCTCACAGGTGCCTTGTTTGAAGAACACACAGACGACAGACTTGGGGTCCACGCCAAATGGTATTTTCTGCACCTGCATAGGTTTGAATAGCGCGGCAGCCTCCTTCTTAGCATCCTCTGCCGCCTTCTTCTCTGCCGCACGCTGAGCCTTCTCTGCCATCTTGCGCTTTTCCTCCGGGGAGACGCCGTTGACCGTTTGTGATTCTATCTGTTTGATTTGTTTTTGTGCCTTGCCGCCTTTTTTCTACGAGGTCGTATTAGAATCGCCATGGGCAACCTGCTGGCGTGGGAGACAGGAGGAGGGATGGTACGTTTTTCATGCCAAATGTCTGCGGGGGAGCGTATGGTAGTTAGCCTGGTTGGTTCTATATAGGGACCTGATGGCATGTGCAACTTACCTTCTCGTCGACGGTCTTCTGCGCCCGCTTGGGCTCTGATTTCTTCGGCGGCATCCTGGCGGGCTGGTAGCTGTAGCTTCAGCTTGCGATATATTTGGGTGTGGACTGCCTCGACCTGGAGGTGGAGCTTCGGGAGCTGATGCGGTACCGTATCCGGCTGGGTGAGTTTTCCGTGCTGGGTATATCGTACAGTCCGCCGTGAAGTAGGTAACTATAAAGTTCGCCTAGGGTGCCGCTGGGGGTCAATGTTGAGGTTTGTGGTTTAGTGCTCGAGTCACAAAATAGCTGATTGAATGAAGTTGTGGAGAAAAACCACAGTTACCTGATCAGGAAGGTTTGTAGAAATGCCAAATTTGGCAATTTAGATCGTTTCGCGCATTCGTTACACGTAATCCACTTCTACATGGTTCAACCCCAAGTACTCCCAAATCCACTTATCTCCAGCCCTCGACCTCCCCTACCAGGCATTACCACACAGCTAGCGCAAGACACATCTGTCCCCTCCATACAACCACGCGTATACAGCTCATCGCTCCTCGCTTCGACATGATCTCCGACGTCGAGCTCAACTCCCTCACCATCTTCCTCGGAAGCATCATGATGGGCCTTATCGTACTCTACCACTTCCTCGCTGTGAACGCGGGGGCAAACAAGAGATTGGAGTAGCTTGGATTACGTTGGGTGGGAGCTGGTCAATTGAAGGATCACATGGGATATGCGAACCAATTGATATTCGCAGCTGGTAAGCACCTACTTGGCGACTTGCAAGACCCATCCGCTAACAGGAACCCCATCCATCAGGCGGTCAAGAGGATCCCTTTGATATGGTGGAGTTAGTCACTATCCAAAGCAGGCATATATGGAAGTCAATTGCCGCGTCGTTTATGAAATAATGGTGGTGGTCTTATTGCACGTAGGGCGCGCTATTCAAACGGGATGGAATAGAATATCTGATCTCCACCACACCAAAACAAAACAAAAGATTTAACCAGCAAGATGCTCTAGTGCAGCTGGCCTGCAGGAGATACTTGCAGGACGAAAAGCGAGCAATCTACTTTTAATTCTACACACCGCACCCAATATACATGTGAGAGTTCCAAACGACACAGCCGTCCGACGAATCATTTCACATGAGCGGGATCTCCTCTTCATATGGCCAACTGCACAACTTCATATCCTCCTCCCGGCACGCTCCCGTCCTGAAATTCGTCGTGTTGTCGCAAACCTTCGAATTCGGCGGCTCATCGATATTGATTCTCCATCCGTCGCCCGAAACCTCGCCAATCACTCTATCCATCGTCGTAACATCCACACCCTTGGAAAACGTGTCACCACAGCTCCCTTCCATCAAGACCTCCCAGTATTTCGGGGGGTAACCCTCCGGTTCCTTCCGCAGCCAGTTGAGATGGCCATGCCATCTCCGAAACTTTACCATAATGTCGGTGAGGCCCTTGCGCACATCAGCTGCGCTGTAGCGCATGTACGATGGCCGGGATTTAAGGTTGCAGAGCTTGACAATGCCGCGCTCGCCCAGGCAAGCGACTTGGAAGCAACTCGCCTTGTCGATGATGTAGGGCATTGCAGCGTATTTATTGTCTTCTAGCCAATCCAGGATGTCGCCGAGCATGGGGCCTCGGTTGCTGTCGAAGGTCATCCGCTCGCAGGAGAGCTCGCCGGTGCCGTAGTCCACGACAAATGGGTTTGATCCGTCACGCTTAGTATGAGTGTGCGTCGTAGCTGCATGCCGCGTCGTTTCCAGATTTGCTTCTGGTGTCGGGGGTGCAGATTTCCACTGTTATGGAGAACATATCAACATATGTGTGTCCTTCGTACTCGACCATCTGGAAGTTCTTGCTCTCGGTGGATAGATTATAGTTATATCTGAATTGTTTTCTTGCAAGGAATGCAAGATGGAATAGATGTACCAACGTCACTTACAATTGCCAATATAAGTTGACTGCAGGCGAGGATCAGTATGAGTCCTGACGCCACCACCGAGCCGTATATCAGTTTACGCATGCTGAATCCATACCCTATATGTTAGCATGCTTAGAAATCCAGGGATTATGCAGGTGCAGTAACTCTCCAACTTAGGTGTGCAGCTCACCTTGAACAACAAATTTAAATGCATCTAAATAAAAATAACCTACAGCTCCGAGGGCGGAATGTTCCGCCGTCTTTGTAAAGGAAAGCGTGCTGTACATACATGTATGCACCCGTTGTAGTCACTGAAAGGAAAGGGGATGGTTCCAAATTCAAGGCAACATATGAAGGCCTAGCTATATTGAATGGCGAGTAGTAAATACTAATAGAGCGACGATATCGCGGCACAAACCGAATTTACTGCGGCAATGCTCACCAAGAACAGGATCGGTACCTTACACATTAGTTCCGGTTGATGGGTGGCAACGTCCAACTGAATCAGACTGGTTTTGATTACTGTACAGCTTTTTGCGTATATCGATATACAGACGCATATTCAAGCGTCCGTAGCGTGCGACCTGGGTGTTTCAATATATGTATTCCCCTGTACCTGAAGTACGCGCAACTGTCATCGTCTTGAAACTCGGCCCTATGGCACAGACTTTTCGATCGTGGGGGCAGCAAGTTGTACCGCACAGTCAACTAGGAAATGGTGGCGCGCAGCAGCTAGATGTAAGTCCACTAATAAGTTGCAATGGCGATGTCCTGGATACTAGAGCCCTTTATTAAACCAATATTCCAGTTGCCCACTAGTTTGAAAGCTCCGACAGTCACTTTGCCAACTAACACCATGCGGAGTACCACCCGGAAATGAGGAGATTGTAAAGCCTCTTTCAGCAAGGTTGTTCGGGGAACCCGAGAAAGGGTTCCCGAAAACGTACGTATTCCATAACTACTTGAGTATATAATCCGAATTTTACCTTCTTCATCTTCAATGAACCGATGAAACTGCGGGATATATGCTTGGGTCCAGAATACTTTTGGCAACGCGCGAAGGTACCCGAACTTGACTATGGCTTCGCCCGAGATCTTCACGACGCGGCCATCAATATTGTTCCTATTATATCGGGATGGCGGCAAAGTTTTGGAACTCGGCAATGCCTCGAGGAGAGTCATTAAAGGTGTCGTTTGGTTGACGATAAAAGGAGGGGCTCCAGTCAACCAGCGGGCATTCCACACGACATCTTAACACTATGCCAGGGCCGCGTCTCCAAAGCCTTGTTACACCACACTTCTGATGCCCAAACTAGCAACTATTTTCCCGCATATTAGCGGTAGTCAGTAAGCCTAGGCCGGCAACCACACAAGGTTAGTTGGTTCGCTACAGATAGCTAAGTAAGTTACCTGTTCAAAACCCTTGCTTGGGTTTGAACGTTTACAGACGGGCGAAATTATTTCCGCTTGACTTCGTGAATCCAACATTGACGTGATGTCACCCGGCATACCAAAACCCTACTGGTGTATCGTTGGGTGATCGATTCGGAACCAAAAATTTTATTCTGAATATATCGGGCGTACAATCCTTGCAACTACAGCCATATAAGCATTTGTTTCGAGATAACGTTAATGCACGGTGAACAACTACGGTGAGAAATTGATGCAAAGTGACGTAGCCTGAAATAATTTCGCCTACAACGAGACTAGTGGATATACCCCCACATAAACACAGCTCGCTGCACTCCGTTCGACATTCCATGCATAACCCTTTGCATTCCGACTCTATCGGTTAATTGGCTCGCCGAAAATAGCGTGGCGAGACGGTACCGAGGAGATTTGTATTAGTTCGCTCGAGGATATTATAATGAAGATACAAATTACCGAGGGATGCAAACGGGATTTTTACCACCAGATCAGTGGCTAGCTACCAGTATATGTAGCTATCGATTTACCACAGAAAGTATTGATGAAGCCTTTGACTCTTTGACGTTCGATTTTTGATTTATTATCCACTTAAGTAAGTAAGCAAGTACTTGCTTATATATATATATTTGCGTAGGCCGACTTGGCCAATCCCGATCCGGGCCGGTCCACTAGAAAGCAGCCCGGCCACTAGCAGCACGGCTTTAGTTCGGCCAACCCCACTAACGACATCCATTCATCCGAACCGAAGGCTGTCGGATCCCGATTAAGCGCCCGTTCGGTTTCCCTACCGGCCCACCATTGTTGCACAATTGCGCGCCGAATATTGTCAGGATTCTCTGCGAGGTGACGGCATCTTTCGGATGACCCGAGAGATGAGTAAGCTCGTGCTTCGGACTCGAGACATCCTCCCCGGACAACTCGAAAATTAAATCGAAATGCCACAAGCGCCACCACTGGTGAAGGTATATATATGATAGTCCTCACGCCCTTATGACGGGTTTACTATTGTATTATATAGTTCGAAAACATCGATGATATCAATATTAGCACCTTAAGCTCCTAAGATCGCGAAGATCATTTTTTAAATTCAAACCCATCATGGAGCCTTCCTTACATACCAATCCTGAAAAGGATTCAAACCCGGCTGATAGAGGCCTCACACGAGTCCCGACACATAGAAGTATAGCAGATCCTATATACACACCTTACAGAACATTCAGCGACAACGCGAACCTCGACGAGTTTACAGAGGAGACACCCGCCGGCGAGATTCTCAAGACCATCAAGTCGAATGTTACCGGCAAACTCGAAGACCACATTCTTGTCACTTTTACAGTTGGCGACCCGGAAAACCCCAAAAATTGGTCGAAAGCGTTCAAATGGTACTGCACCATGGTTGTTGCCATAACGTGTTTTGTTGTCGCTTTTGCCTCCGCGGTCATCACAAGCGATATCCCCGGCGTCGCAAAGGAGTTCAACGTTTCCGAAGAAGTCGCGCTTCTTACTATCACTGTTTTCGTCATAGGATTTGGCATCGGTCCCTTGGTGTTTGCTCCCTGGAGTGAGCTATCAGGAAGGAAAATCGTCTACATTGTTACACTCGGATTGGCCGTAATCTTTGTCATCCCTGGAGCAGTAGCGAACAATATCACAACGCTGATCGTGACGAGAGCAATTGACGGTATTGCCTTCTCCGCGCCAATGTCACTAGTCGGCGGAACTTTAGCGGACCTGTGGAGGAACGAGGAAAGAGGCGTTCCAATGGCTGCGTTCAGTGCCGCTCCATTCATTGGCCCAGCGATAGGACCTTTGGTCGGTGGATTCCTCTCGGATGCGAAAGGTTGGCGATGGCTTTATTGGATCCAGCTTATCTTAGCTGGGTTTGTCTGGCTGTTGATAACATTCACCGTGCCTGAAACCCAAGCTTCAACAATCCTAGCCCGGAGAGCGGAAAAGCTACGCAAGGAAACCGGAGATGATCGATACACTACAGAACAATCCTTAGATACGCGTCCGCTCCCTGAACGGTTAAGACTGTTCTTTTTCCGGCCGCTACAGCTACTCTTCTTGGAACCGATCGTGCTGTTTATCTCTCTCTATATGTCTGTTCTCTACGGTCTATTGTACATGTTCTTCGTCGCGTACCCGATCGTATTCCAGGAGGGGAAGGGATACAGCGCTGGAACCACCGGATTGATGTTTATACCAATAGCGGTGGGGGTCTTACTGAGCGCCGCCTGCTCTCCATATGTCAACCGCCATTACTTGACCCTGGTCGAGAAGCACGGAGGGAAACCGCCTGCCGAAGCTAGACTTATCCCAATGATGATCTCTTGTTGGGCGATCCCAATTGGACTCTTTATCTTTGCTTGGACTTCTTATCCCAGTTTAACCTGGGTTGGGCCCTGCTTGGGCGGCTTCCCTGTTGGATTTGGATTCATCTTCTTGTACAACTCGGCCAATAATTATCTTGTCGACACCTACCAACACCAAGCGGCGTCGGCATTGGCAGCAAAAACTTTCATTCGCTCTCTATGGGGTGCTTCTACCGTTCTCTTCACCAACCAAATGTAAGTTCGATAAAAATTGTTCTGAGGTTGGCCGCCAGGTCACGAAAGCACACATCTAACGGTTGTTTCAACTAGGTACCATCGTCTAGGATATGAATGGGCGAGCACGCTATTGGCATTTATTGGCCTAGCATGCTGTGCTATCCCATACGTTTTTTACTTCAAAGGCGCTGCGATAAGGAAACACTCGAGATATGCCTACACAGAACCGGACGAACTGCCTACAACAGTTGGAGACGTCGCCAAAGCTTGAAACTCGAGGTTGAAGGAGAGTATTAGAGGCGCGGAATTAATTGCTGGGAACTCAAAAGCATTGATATCAACATAATAATTACTTAGATTCTTACTTACCTGGCCTGGTCGGCTCGTTGTTGTCGTCGTTAATTTAGATTTAGACCTAGAAATATACCAGCTAGCTCAAGCATATGCACTCGGTGGTTGCGATAGTTATTCATTTTTCATGTTTCCGCATGATTATCAACATATTCTGAACTAAACACATTTACAGCAATTCCTCAAACGTTTGAAAACATCCACATCGGTATCTAGATATCTAGATGTTCCATCAGTGATATCTATAAATCGACGATAATAAAATTCACGACTTTATCCATAGTATGCCCACCCGAACTTCCGCAGCGTATACTAAGCCCGAACTCCCACCTAGGTACTTGGTATATATACACGGGCAGTTGCACAGGAATGCGTTAGGGACTAGACAGTTGTATTCTTGCTGTATATAAAGCAACAGTTGACCATATATGGAGGTTGGGGAGCACAAAGTAGTTTAAGTACTTGATCTACAGCCGCTACAGGAAAGGGCTATAGCAAGATACCGGGCCGTAGCTGATTCTAATATCGCTCCAATTCAGAGATTGTATACGTATTAAGGCCTGACCTACAAATCAGGATATTGCGAATGCTCCTTCAAAAAAAAAAGGCCGGAACCTTCAGTCAACCCCCACTTTTTTCTTTATATTTCATATGTAAAAACGTATAAACAGTAAGCGTCGACGAACGAGAATCATTCCAATAATGCCCTTTGACTGACAATACGATGAGACAAAACGGACAAAATTAAAGTATGTGCAAGAATCGTAGAAACCATCCTCATGGAAAAATACCATACGAGCAGATAACCAAGCATAAACAACAACGTAATGGGATTGATCGAAAGGAAGGAATTCAACGGGGATACAAGCAACAAGCACAAAAGCACCTGAGTTTTGTTCCACAACAGTATTAAGACGGAGTCACTCCTCCCAGCCAAAGTGGATCACTGGTACGCAGAAGTGACAATATTAACTAAGGCAGGGTTGTTTACTAAAAACAAATGTTAGCTTAGAATTCCCCACAACACTGTCGGACCATGTTCAGTTTGCACTGTGGACTTTGAAGGCTTCAAAGAATCGCTCGCAGTCAAACCATGGCTCAATAGGTCAGGACAGAGGAACTTCAACTTACTAGATCCTCCATAACAGCAGCATCGGCAGCGGCTGGGGCAGCAGCGGGGGCAGCATTCTCAGTCCCCTTGTAATAGTCCGCCATCTCTTGGTCAAGTTCTTCGACAGTCTTGGAAGACCTTTTGGCCCCAGATCCGCTGGTGCCCTTACCGCCACGACCACCACGAGCATTACGGCCACCACGGGCAGTTCCGCTACCGCGTCCGCCAGCAGTAACAGGCTTGGGCTTGTTAGCAGCCGTCTTGGGGGCGGCCTTGGGGGCTGGCTTGGGTGGGCCGCTAATCCGATTGGCCAGGGGAACCTTGCTGGGGTCAACAATGATCTCCACCTAATCAGGGTATATTAGCATGGTCACTGGTGTTTTATCAGGCATGGAGTAAGAGAGCTTACCTTCATAGGGCGGTTATCAACGAGACGACCATTGAACTGGTCAAAGGCGACATTTGCGTGGCCAGGCTTGACGAATTCGATCGTAGCAATGCCGGCACTTTGTCCGTTGGCCTTGTAAACAAGATTACATTTCTTGATTGAGCCGACGATGCTGGTGAAGTATTCCTATAAACCGAGAAAATCAAGGTAAAAGAACCGTGTTAGATATCACGTTCCGAAAGTTGACCATGTCAAGAATTGCTGCGCCGAAATTATGTCGGCATTGGGTAGACGACGAAAGCTGCATTGGTATCATAACTCCAGATATCAAGTTGACAAGGGGTCCAGCAAAGCAATGGCGTCATCAGATTCGGAAGCAATGCATATCACGAGTCATCGGCCAGTCGGTGCGAATCAACGGCGACCACGTTAATACTATGGCGGGAGGCGATATAGCTATTCTCTTTTCGCTCACAAAGAACCTGCAACGACTTGTTAGAATGTGGTTGGTTGCTGGTTGGCAAGGTGGTTCTAACATACCATCTGAGAGTATTGGCCATTGCAGTGTGCCATAGATCAACGGGTTCAGATACGGAGGAAGCCAGAGCACAGGCCGCAAGACGCGTCTCCCCCCCGATCAGCATCTTGGACGGCGTCCTCAACGCGTCATACCATCAATCCAGCACCGAGCAGGTCGAGGACAGTTCCGTGATATTGCAAGGACAGCCGGTATGTGGCCTCCACCAAGTTCACATCTCCAAGAGGACGCCCTCGTAGCAGGCCCTATATAAAAGGCGCCACTCCTCTTAGGAGTCTCGTGAATAACGAATGCCACCCTAAGATGTACGCCGTATGTCACCCATCATGTTTTCGTCAATTTGGCTAGCCCCAACTGTCCCTAGATCGACCACGTTGAACGAAACATTGGATGGATGGCATCGTTTTGGCTGCCCACGGGAATCGAGGGAGCACGTCAACCACGGCACCATATCCACTCGGAGGAATGAATCCGGTTGCTGGAAAGGTACCATGTATGCCAGTCCAGGTTGAGACCCAAATATGAATCCCAGGCAGCAGAGTCGCGTCGATCAAGCATGGGTGTGGGTGGTGATAATATAAGTAGTGCTGTAAAAAGCTGGTGCGCAGCTTGGCGCTCATGGACTTACACGAAGCATGCCCTCATTGACGTCAAGAGGCTAGGAGACAGATGAAAGTTAGCAGGATGCTCAGGATCAGGACATCTAGTATTTTGGTTTCAGCTTACAAGATTGGAGACCTGGATTTTAGAATCGGTCTTCTCCTTCTTGTCGGCTCTTTTAGCGGGACCGGCGGGTGGAGCGACTGGAGCCGCTTTCTTCTTTTGCTCGATGCGAACAGAGCGTTTACGAACGCCGCCGACGGGACCAGCGTTCCTGCTGTTGTTTCGTCTGGCCTTCTTCTTGTCGTCAAGAATCTCATCAAGAGATCGGTCGAGATTGGTGGCCATTTTCAAGGTGTTTATTGAGAAAAAGGTTGGAGTATTTTTGAAACGGAGGTTAGGGGACGTTTGCGAAGCGGGTGATACGATTGCCGCAAAAGAAGTTGTTTTGATTTTGTTTGTGGGAGGCTAGCTCTGGGCGAGGGGAACGTGAATCGCGTGGTTCAGAGAAGGAACGAAGGTAACGACGAAAATTCCGTCGACGAGATGGTTAAACTAACGATGCTTTGGGGCTGATGGTGATGGTGGAGTGGGCGGAGGGTGATGAAGGGAAGAGAGAGAGGAAGTGGCAGGATTCGGCGAAGATGGCAGAAATATGAAGAGGCAGCGAAAAAGGAGGCGGCCACACCGCGCCACGGCACAACGCGACAACAACAAGACTGAAACAAACAACACAAAAGCGGCCAAGAATGCTCCGCCAGGGGAAGGCGCAGTTACTCACCCGCAACGGCGGGCCTGAGGAGGATATCAGATTTGCGTCCAGAGGCTGATTGACGGGGCAAGTGGACGCGGTATTAGCTAATCAGAAGCCACCCAAGTTGCAAAGCTAGGACGGTAGTATTGGATCCGGTAGCCTTGGTACGTATACATCCGTGTATTGAGGCAGGGTTTGCCAGTAAATTCCTGCGTCGTGAAATTGGGATACCCTGTGTCTCTCCAGACATCCAACCGGCTGGGCTTCGTAGAAGTATACGAATGTTGGAGTTTATTAGTATACACTAAATACGGGCTACAAACTACATCAGCTACTCTCGTAGTAGACAGTGCACAGTCGGGCGAAATTATCACATTATATCAGCTATTTATGGCGCCCCGATATTAACATCGATTCTGTGATGTAACCTTATAGCGCTATTAATGTTGAAATATACTGCTTAGACTCGTTGCGAACGGAGCACCTATGAAACATACTAGACCCCAGATATTTACAATTCTGCCGCTCCCAGTTTATGTATACTAATTATAAACAATACTATCCACAGAGGTGCTACTTGATTATAATCTACAAGATGGTTCCCTTCGTTTGCTGCCTGTCTAGCCGGATATCCCTCCACATCCACACCCCGATCAAGGTCACCGCCCCAATCGCCGTCGCCGCAATGCACATTCTTTGTTGTGCCACCCCATACGCATCCACAATCGCGTCCCTCCCGGGACTCCCAACAGGGTAACTCAACTGCACAGTAAGACTGCCAACGATATGCGATACTTGCTCCTTCAGGTCTGCCGGCAGCCCCTGGGCGAGCTTCTGCGGTAGCGTATTTTGCCATATAGCACCGGCGACAGTACTCCCCATCGCCCCACCGACGGCGGATGCGAGGTTCATCAGCACCAGAATTGTGGCGATGTCACCATGCGTGCCTACTGCGAGCGCCGCAACTTGAGGGGTAACCACTAGAGTACCAGCGGAGAGAGCAATGAACACTTGGCACATGACAAGGTACCCAAGAGGCTGCCACGAATAGCGGAAGTAGATCATCAATCCAGTCCCGACGATTTGGAACGGCACGGCGAGGAGCGCCAGCCACTTGCATCTGTTCGTCCGGCGGAGAAGGCTGTATATCAGAAAGACGTACTGTTAGCGGACTGATAACCAAGCACATTTTATTGTACGATAAAAGGGCACACGCGCACGTACTAGCCAACGGGTATGCCCCATAATGTCGAAACCACGGTGTAGACGTTTGCAATCAACCCCGCGTTCGTTACGTCCAGATTGAATACAACCTGAAGGAACGAAGTGATATATAGATACCAACTGAAGAAACTGAAGAAGCCGCTGATTGTGGTCAGACAGCACCCTATGATCGTGCGGTCCCCAAGTAACCTCCATGGGATGAACGATTTTGGTGCCCATAGAGCTTCATAGAAAGGAAAGAACGCCAGTAGTGCCAGTCCCGTAGTCAGCATTGCAATGATGTCACCCCGAGCCCAAGACCCCGGGAGTGACCCCGCAATGCTGAATGGCAGGAGAAAGAGCACGAACCCGACCATCAAAATCAGCATACCAATTGCTGATTCCTTCGCGTGTCAGCAAGATAGTCTTCCAAATTCGGCCGTAGAGCGTATATTCCACCAATCCGCAGTGATGGGGTGTTCGAGCGACTTACCATCGAATTCTATGGCATAATGCTTCAAGCTTTGCGAAAAAGTTCTCCCACTCTTAACTTTTGTGAAAAGGCCTGCCTTGAACGCGGCTTTCTGCTTCACAAACAGAAATGCCACAAAGGGTAAGAAAATAAATGGCAGTATAATGCAGAACACACCAAATCCCTTCCCATAGCACCCCTTGGTCAGCAAAGTTTCACTACACTAAGGATACTTGTAGACCTACCCATCGCCATGTCGAATGATCCAACCAAGCCTGCGCCAATTTGGGCGATACAAATGTCGTTATTATATACGGCGACGATATAAACGCATACATTAACCCCCGGTTCCTGAGCGACGTGGTATCCGCCACAAAGACGCTGATGATGTACGTAATGCCATTTAATCCAACCTGATAGAGCACATATGCAGCAGCATACATTGCCGCCCCCTCAGTCGCAGCGAAGAGAACCAGGCCGGCAATGAAAATAGTAACAAACACCGTCAGCCCTTCAGGACGGCCCCAAATATCGATAACCTTGCAGACAAGGAGACGAAGTACGCCCCCTGCAATCCTGCCGACGACGGCAGAAGTAGGGATAAGACTGTGGCTGTTGAAATCGCTGTACGCATATGGGAAGAGAGAAAAGCTGGATATATTTTGCAGAGACAGCACAGCGTTCCCGAACCAGATCCTAGAGTCGCAGGATATTTCCGTCAGTATACGGGTTATCAGCAACCGCCCTGCATCACTCTACCCGGGTTTATATTCACCATAAGTATATAGCATAGAGCTCGTTCTTCGACCACATTGTCGCAATTGCTTCCATCTTTTGGATACCAAGCTGGGTTTCGGATCCGTCCCCGTCCGCAGACTCGTTCTTGGGACTTGAAGGGATGCCCCCATTCTCCGGGTCGTTGCGAGCTTTGTCCTCCATACAAATTTCGACAGTATCTTTACCAGCGGGCTGTAGAACGCGCTCCTCCCTCTCGTTACTCTTGATGGTTTCTATCGCTGGGGCTTCGACATTTTGCGGTGCCTTCTCGTCGCGGTAGAAGGGGTTGGTAATCGGGTTATTGAAGAACTTCATCCTCAAGCTTAAAAGCTAACAATCCTAACGAATGAATTCCGCTGCTAGGACGCGTACGACAGTATCAAATCTGCATGGGTTAGCTACGTCGACGATGCAATTATCACTAGTACTAGTTGGCCTGAATCTTGAGCTTAAGGTCATATAGCCATAGGAAAAGTTTTGTATTTCTAGGAACGTTAGCTCCTGATATTTATATTATAAGAACTATCGCATACTACACGGCATTTCATGCATATATATTTACATCTGTCCCGCAAATCAAAGCCCCCTGGTCCCAGCAGCATCCGAATGTAAACACATGTATTCAGGGGACGTGACCACGCCCCGATCCGGAAGCTATAGACACCGCCCTTAACGAATCGATGGCGTACCAAGTCGAGGTTGATATACTCGTTAACGTTAGACATGCGTGAAAATCCACAACCCTGCATGTTTCAAAGTACCTTCTTGATCGCGGAACGCATGCTCATTTTGCGCACGGGAGTTAGCCTCCAGCCCGTCAATCGGGCCGATAAGCGCAGTCGGTGACAGATTTCCTGGCGCATGAAATGTAGCCAGGGCCCTTGGGCCCCGACCGCCACCCGCTTGCTAGCCATGAAAACAGTTAAATGCGTGCCAGATCTGGATCGTGGCGCGAAAATATATGTATATTTCCCAGGTAGTCAACCCACATGCATGCAAAGCCTAGGCGCCTTTGGCACATAAGATAAGCATATACTTCTGCCGAGAACCGGGTTCGTACAAATTACCCATATGTGTATCATCTGCGCTGGGGGCGACTGGCTCACCCTCAAGCTATAATGTAGTCTCTAAAATCGTCAATTGATCAACACGCTGGCGGCTACTGGTTTAAGTGCAATTCCAACCATGGTAACATGGGTATCAGTGTAGACGCAAGTATACGTACACCTGTGCACAATGTAGCTGCCACTACTGCGGTATCACTGCCCTTGTTAGTTGGGCTCATGATCGCTAGCCGAGTCGAATTTTGGATGTGTCTGAAATTTAGACTATTTGCTTAGAACACGCCCAGTCCCCATCATGCCCTCGACAGTACTAGTCTCACTATTCAGACAGCATTAATTGTGGTACCTCGCAACTATCGAGATCAGAAGTTAGTGGGAGCCTCCAAACATCATATTTCCGGAAATTTAAGCTTTGCGGACGCGTGGGCGGCGACGTCTGACTTTCCGCCATATTCCCCTCAAGCCGTCAGGATTTGCTACTCCCAAACCCTTAAAAATCATGTTAGGTAAGTGCGATCATACCAGGTGAAGCAAAGCAGCTGGCGAATCCCTACGTTCTGCTCATAGTGGTAGGAACTAACTTTTCATACAGGCCCTGTACCCAATTGAGGCAGGTGCTGGTCGAGGGGGCCGCGACAAAACGGGTAACGATATTTATCGAGCAGTTGCATTAAACCTTCGCACTCGGGTAATCTTAATGGGTACCGAGTTACGCATTCAGCAGCCATCTGATCAGCTGGGTTGAGTCTTTCTTCACGGTTGCACAACTTCACATACGTATGCAAAGCTAGGCGCATGTGTTAGCTACGTAGTGCTACTGGATTTACAATTACCTACCTCTTGATCCTGGTATCTTCACATAGCGGCAAGTTCTGATACAGGCACCAGGGGAGAAAGGACTTCAAGGCTCATATGCGAAACCGAGATAGTTTATCCTAGTTAGTCAAATTTGTCGATATTTGAAGTATCAATCTACAAGAAGCGTACGTAACGATAAAACGCGTCGATTAAAACAGATGCCATTTTGATATATCATTCGTCATCAAGTAAAGTACCTGCGCTAGAGATATCAAATGCAATATCCGTAGACAAGACTAAAAACATAGTACCTTTGATAGGGGTATCGAGTCTGGGAAGCAGAGATTTTACTGTAAAATGAGATTGAAAAAATTGTGGAATTTTTGACAGCCACGAAAGAGTGGGAGAGGTATCTAACACAAAACAAAAGGGTATCTGACAGCATGAATGCATACCGGTTCCTATCTATCTTTGATCCACCACTTAGTCTTCACAGAGACTCTCTATAATGTCATGCATCCACACTGATCCACGACGCTAGTCGCGGATATTCATGGCAGTCCGTAGAGGACCGCTCGGAATCAGATTACCCGACATCGAAGTGATCCATGGGAGTTTAACATTGTTCTTCGGCAGGAGTTAATGGCGGAGTGGCTTGCCACTATGAGCCCTCGCCGGAAACCCTAGCCTCGCTACCGTTCCAAGGCGATTCACCAAACCCACTAAGCACTTGGTATGATTGCCCACTCGAGGTTGGTTCGACACGAGTGACCGGTCCAGTTTGAGGAGTATCCTTGTTGGATTGTGCCAGGATAGAATTGATAGATGCCATACGACTTGAGCGGCCACGGCGGTGAAGCGACCCGACAGGCGTGGGCAGCTCGGATCCAGAGACCTTGCGAGTTGTACCAAGACCGAAAGTGTTCAAGAGGGGCGCCACTGTTGGACCTTTCTTGCCGTACTTTCGTCTAGCCCGAAGGCTGTTCAGTGGAATTCCAGAACTCTCGTCACCGAGTTTAGGCCGTGTCATGCGGTCGGTGTACTTTCCCTTGGATTTGGTACGCCGCTCGATGAAATAGAGAAGGGCGATGAACCATTCGGTTTCGAAGATGCTTGCCCAAAACTCGCTAGGCGGTGTCTGGAGTAGCTTCTCGTCGGTATTTTCAGGGAAGGGATCAATACCACTTGCGATTAGGTTGAGGTTGACCTTTTTGATACTCCTGAGACGGGCCCGCTCAATGTACCAACGCTCCTTCCGGTCAAAGTAGGCAAAGTACATTGTGCTGATGAACCAAATGACAAGCATGAGAAATGCGCCGAGAAAGGCGATGATTGTACCGGCATAGAGGCCGCGGCGCATCTCGCGGTAGTCATCTTCGAGATCGGCAAGGGTCCTGGGACAATAGTGTAGAGGAGTCAAGGAGACATTGCACGCCGTAGCGTTTTCCTCGCGAGCGGAGAGCAACCGCGCTGGTGCAGCAGCAGGCACCACGTGTTGGCCCCTAGCCTTGAGGTCCTTTAGCTTTGGATCGAGGTGATAGTTGAACTTGGACCACGAATCCGGACGATAGGTAGCCGTTGGGTTTTTACCCGAGGCTTTGGCCTTCAAGAAGGCTTCGTATTCGGAATTTGCAGGTGGGGGAGGTCTCGTAGCCGCATGCACTGGATTGGTCATGTATAGGATGCCCGTCCAGTGGCGCTGGCGATTGGGAACAACCGGCCATTGCTTGACTGGTAGTGACTCTACAGCAGTGCTGATAAAGGACAACAGCATGGCCAAGAGGCAGAGGAATTTTCGAGCCCACATTTGGAAAACTTGGGTGAGCAAGTCTCGGCGCTGAGGCTACAGGGAGTCGGTGTCAAAACTAGCTTAAGGCAGGGAGAAGGCGGGATCTCACTGCCTCACGTGTGGGTGGGATTTGACTTTCGACAAGAACAGTGTGATTCGACAGTGTCGAGATGTCGATGGTATGGCGGTGGAGGATGGAGGGTGATGTAGGAGGGGGAGGAGAGTGTAATTTTCGGCGAAAGCAGAACTCAAGATGGACACAGGCGCGTTTGGATCTCCCTGACGATAGCTGCTTACTGCCAGTTAACAGTTGTGATGCTGCCCCGGCGACATCACCGGTATGCGGCAACACGCTCGACAGTGTTACACCACCTCAGCTCAGCCACTCTCGAACCTCAATGTATAAGACAAACGTTAACTCGTATACAAGGCCAGCACACCGTACGCATTCCAACCACACGTGAGTGCAGCGGGGTGCGAAACCTCAAGGCGTAACGTTGACTGTAGCCTCAAGCTTACTCTCTGGTTTTCAAACCTCAAGCAGCGGGGCTATAAATAGAGTGATCGGGATAGTCTGGTTGGCGTCTAGCCTTAAGAACACCACCCTGGGGAAAATCATCGTCTCCCAGTATTGCATATATTGCTGGGTGGGTGTGACTTCGCGGGTGCCTGGAGAAGAGATAGCTACCGCTCTAGGACATTGGAATGTAGTCTAAGGTTGAGAATGGCAAAACTTGTGCACATCTCGGCTAGCTATGTCTACCCAAAAGGTGGTGGTACGAGTGCCGTAATATTTGTTTAAATTTCGGAGACCAACCTTGGCGGTATAGACGCGCACTGCAGGGGCAGTTTGGATATGGAATATATTGAAGTCGCAAGTGACAATATTTTCCCAGATCTGTACGAAAGACTTATCGCATGCCCGGTATTTGATGACAGCGAGGACTATTCAACTGTAGCTTGCAAAAACGGTATATTACTCGGTCTAGGTGGTATCTAAGTGTATATAGTAGTCGTTATCAGTGCGCAGCTAGTAGCACCAGTAAAATGCGTGACGGGGAATATAAATCCATCTCAACACTATCTAACTTGATCGTGATACACGCAATTTCTCTCCCCTACAACATCCCCAAAGCCAGCACCCGAGCAAGAAACCGCAACTCAAGGTAGACCATCAATACCATAACGCAGACAAGTTTCTACCTCCCAGTATCAAACCATACTAACCAACCAAAAGGCCTTCCTCCCAGGTCCGCGTACTATTCCCTGGGAGCTCTCAATCGTCCAAGGTACAAACGATCTCCAACTCATGAACTTGTAGAAAATACATCTAACAACCCTCCACTATCACAGACTTACAGTCAAAATGCGTGTCTCAACTCTCCTCGCGCTCCTCACAACCGCGCTCTCACTCCCAATCCCGCAAAAGTGGTCAATCCCCAACACCACCGCGCTCTTCTCCGTCGGTAAGCCCGTGGATCCTACCCCCACTGGCACCGGTAGCGATGGTCCACTGGGCAAGACCACCGATCCATACGACCTCAGCAACGGACCGCCAAACTCCATCGACGAGTTGACTCGCGGCGGGTCGTTCCTCCCACCGATCGCGGTGGCAAACCCAATGATTGAGGCTGCGAAGCCTACTATTGCGCGACCGCATCCGACTGTGGTTCCTACCAGATTGGGGACTTTGGTCCCACATGTGCTTGTGACGCCGGCACCAGAGTTGGCGCCGCCGTTGTCTATTGCACCGCCTGTGATTATTGATTTGCCGTTGACGGTGTTTCCACCTCATCTTCATGAGGGACATGATTGGGATTGGGATGGTTAGATGCTGGTGGATATGACCTTCCCAGTCTTCGAAAGCCGGATACAATCGATACTTCGATGCTTGTTGTGATTTATTGCAGGGGGTTTTTAACAAGGGACAGACATTAACTAGCCTTCCGAGGCATTGATACTCAGACCCTACGAGCATCTCTCAGATACTTTAAAATGAGTTCCTTTCCTCGAAATAGACCCAACTAGGAATCCAACGTTTCGTTCACACTCACTTTTTCGTAGTCGGAGAAAAATGCGTTTCGTGTTGCAAAACGAAGCTAAGCGCCAGAAGCGCCAAGCGCGCGCCCGCAGTCCCCTGAACATCCACCTCATCGCGCTCATCTCCGGTCCCACATCGACCTATAAAACCCACCATCTCACCACCCCCGTCCCGAAGCCTCCTCATCCTCCCAATGTCCATACCATCGCACCATTGCCTCGCACGAATCTAACCCCCACGCGGCGACACCGACTCCGCTCTCATCCCCCGCTCCCTTACACACGCATACACGTACACACACGCCACCACAAAAAACCCCCATACCGCACGAGGCCAAACCCCTCTACAAACCCCCGCGATGACATCCACACCGCTCGCCACGTCCTTCGACACCAACCCGGATACCGAGCTAGGCGCCGGCGCCACCGACGACGTAGACATGACATCCGGCATGGTTGACGCCAGCGCGGTCGACGCGTCGATGAGCACGACTGTAGCAAACACGGCGTCGAATGTGAACGGCGCGTCGATGACGGCCGGCGAGAACGGGGTGTCGATTAACGGCGTTGCTGCCGCAGCGGAAGTCGACGGGCGCTCGCAGAAACGGGAACGCAACTTGCGTGAATTCCTTGGCATGATGGATGAATACGCACCCATCGTATGTTCCTCTTCCGTTTCCGTTTCTACCTGTCTCGGTTCTACCCTCCCCGTACACGAATTTGGGAGGGGGGGGGACGCAGCTTGGTATCTTCACGGTGGGAATACGGCTGATATGTTCGCGTATAGATCCCTGACGCGGTGACGGATTATTATCTCTCCCTCTCGGGCTTCCAGACTACAGACGTCCGCATCAAGCGACTACTGGCGCTAGCTACGCAAAAATTCGTCGCGGATATAGCTGCAGATGCCTACCAGTTTGCGCGGATCCGCACGTCCTCGTCCAATGCGAATGCATTCACGGCCGGTGGCGCGATGCCTGGTGCTGCAGGTGGCGCGATGCCGATGGGTGGGGTGTTTTCGGCGGGCGCGCGGCGGGGTGGCAGGATGGTTTTGACGATGGATGATTTGGGGGGTGCGGCGGCGGAGTATGGAGTTAATACTAAGCGGCCGGAGTTTTACCGGTGATTGATTGGTTGTGCGTGGGGGGATTCATGTGAGATTGTTGGGAAGAATGTTTAGTGGGGGTGATGGGGAGTTGTGAGAAGGGGAGGAGGAGGGGTGTACTTTTAGCATGCGGGGGCGTTTATGTTCCTTGATATGGTTTTATGTGTGCATTTCTAGGTTGTTTCGATTCATTGGTGGTACTCCTAATGTTGTAGTTTGCAATTGGTTTATAGACTGATGGATATCCGGATGTTTGCCTTTGCGGGTACTATTGGGTTGGTATTAATGTTTGGTCGGTGGTGTAAATACATTGGCTCTCTACCGTAGTATACGTCTTTAGATTAGATAGCTAGCTTCTACCCTGGCTTGCACCGGCAGCAATTGGGGGGTTTAGACTCTGCACATCTACAATTGATACCCGTCTGTGTGATTTCACCCATTCACATGCGCAACCGCGACCCAAATTGAGGGTGGCTATCCACGCGCACGACTATATTAGTCAATGGAAAGGAATCTAAAACCCTCAGCGTTAGGCGAGTGCTCCTTTTTCAATCACGTGTATGAGCAATACCAATAATCGACACATGGTAGCTATAGCCCATACAGGTATATTTCACCATCGGGCCATATGCATTGATATCACAACCTGCGAGTCCAGCACCTCACGGTCGAGCTCACGTCAACCAACCGGTTGCAACGCGACACGATTCATGCCAACCGCATATCACCGTCGGCACGTATCACGTCAATGTTGGCGAGTCAATGCATGTGCGCGCGTGCATATTCATGTGATTTGCATACTGTCACTTCTATATATATATATAATTTCCGCAATGGCGGTCGCGATCATCGATCGAATGAGCGAGCCGTACGAGTCCAACGAGGCCGATCGATTGGCTACCGACGACTGGTTTGACAGGTCTCGCTAGGTCGATCGGGCTACATACGCTGCATAGCTTAGCACTGCACTGCACTACGCGAGTGGGTATGCAAAAAACCGATAAACGGATGTGGAAAGGGCCACATAGGATCCTGGGTGACGTTGCACGTTGCTAGCGCTGTTTTTTTTTTTTTCCCACAGGGACAGGAATATAGAAGCTGTGGTGAAGTGAGTGGGCTGCAGGAGGCTGCGGGGCCAGCGCAACGGTGGGAGACAAGCTTAAGATTAGGGATTTATCTGGGTCTGGGTGGATTCCAGGGCCCGGGTCGACGTTTACGCTGTTGGAAGGTTGGACAGGGAGGAATGGGAATGTTGGGTGTGGTCTGGCAAAATGGTGGCGGAGTGCAGAGCTGGGTGGTGGTACTTACTATCCAGGTGAATATGAGTCCTGCGGTGACTGATTTTATCTGCTAGTAGGTCGCTAGTAGGCTACTAGTCTACCAAGCCAGTCTAGATAGGTCGACGCGTAGTCTTGCGAGACAGGGGACTGGTTAAACTTCTGCGGTCTGATGATCGAGGCCCTTCTGACATGACATCTGGATGGGCTAGCGGGTGCCGCAGCTGCTCTAACAGATTTGGTCTCGAGGCAGTGGGAAGGATAGTGGGAACAAGGGGTTGGCCAATCATTGGGACCGGGGAATATAGCCATGTGGGCGAGTCGTTTGGCTGGTGGGAAAGAGGCCACCGAGGCAGCTGCAACGCCTTGCATTCGATTTGGTTCGGACTTACGTAGGCGATGGGAGAAAGGAAAGGAATTTTGGTTGGATGTGCGTACGTAAGGCTAATCGTGGAAGCGGTGGGTTTGGCATATGCTTTCGCGGTGGGCGCCGTAACAGGCAAATCGGCTTGCTGGCCGGGCTTGGGACCTGCCAATTAAATGCCTCAGCGGAGCGGCATGCTGCTTCGGCGGTTGGTTTTGCGGGGACGATTTCTGGTAGAGCTGGCTGGGCTGCATCGATCGGTGATGCGGCTGGCTTTGTCTGTGCTTGGCGAGAAAATGCAACCTGCAACGCGGAGTTTGGTTGTGAGATGTGAGAGTTGGCGAGTCGACGACGCGATGTGGTGATGGATGGTGCACGGCGAAAGAAAGGAAGAAGGAGAGCGAGGTGACACTGGATGACTCGGATGGATTTCTTTGTTCTAGCTGACAGAGGGAGTGCTCGTCCGGCTTAAGGCCGGTGCAGCATAGCTAAAACATGCGGTTGAAAGGAGGATGGGTGGAGGAAACGATATTATTGAGGTTTGAAACAGCAAGCCCGAGTATCAAAACAAGAATCGAGAAAAGCGGACATTATTGAACAACAGTAAGTGCATTCTTGCTGTTGTCGACAAGCGAGAGTGGCATGTCGATTATCCATCGGCGGGCTCGGTTGGCTTTGGACCCCCGCAGGATGTACAAGGCTTGGGGTCGGTTTGTGTGGTGGAGTCCATGGTCTTCACCGCGAAGCATCTTCCTCCGCTGACAGCTGCGGTGGCGCAGTATGAGGCCACGCGTGGGACGGTGTGCCCGCAGGAGTGGGTGTATTGGCGTTGTTTACACATTGTGGACTGCGAATTGGTGTTAGCCAAGTTTGACGTATGTGTGCTGGTGGGTGGGCTACATGCATTTGTGCGAGGGACGTTTGGTTTGGTTTGGACGTGTGAGTGTGCAGTGGGTTTACTGTATATAGAGCCAGTTGGTCAGTTGGTCAGTCAGTCGAGTCGAGTGGAGGAGAGGTCTGTGGATGCTGACCTTGGAGTTGGTTGATTGGAGCTTGATGTGGAGAGTGATGGAGGACGGATGGAGAGGAGCAGTGAACGGAGGGTCTTTTATAGTCAGGACGAAGGGAGCGAGGGAATCTTTGGCCGTCGATGTTTGTCATGAGGTGTCGCTGCCAATTCGAACTCGCGATGTATGCTGCTGATATTGGACCTTGAGCACTTCTGCTTCACACTTTGGCAGCAACGTTCCAGGAGCTCAAACTTGCCTGCAATTGGGGCCAAGCTCGAGATGCCACCCCACCAGCACATTCCGTATAAACTGATACAATCGATACTCTATCGCGTGTCCGCCTCACAAGGTTGCACCCGTGCTCGATTCGTCCGGTGCTAGTGCCGGCACTCTACAAGCTACTGCGACTGCTGGGATACAGGTGGGTTCTGCCAAGCAGCTGGGATGCGCCCAACCCGGCGGCCGTTCGATGGCTGGTCGGCCAGGGCTGTCCACCGGCGTCTGTTGTGCACGGCATCGGCTATAAAGCCGGCCTTGCTTCCGCTTGCAATTTGTCATTTTATTTAGCATCTTTTTAGTTTCTTTCCAGTCGACGACGTGAAGCCGACGAATCACGCTGGTCGGTGCTGACTAATCGGACCTGGTGCTCTTCGCCCCAGCAACAGCTCCGTCATCAGAGTTTTCCATCCTCCACAAACATCCAACGTCGTTCGATCCTCCGACTCATCGCCGGCGTCTATCCACGATCACGATCACGACCTTCACGCAGCCCTCCTCCAAATCACGCCGACGAACCAGCCAGTCTCGACCGGGCCACGAACGAGCTCCGACTACGACCACCCAC
This sequence comes from Drechslerella stenobrocha 248, assembly GCA_000525045.1. NCBI lineage: Eukaryota > Fungi > Ascomycota > Orbiliomycetes > Orbiliales > Orbiliaceae > Drechslerella > Drechslerella stenobrocha. The sequence continues at coordinate 222,538 of KI966425.1, read as the reverse complement.
GGACGACCACCACGAACCGCGAGCTACGAACGGCGTGTGACAACAGCCCGGCTGCGGATGCCATCAACTTGATGCAATCGGACCCCTCGACGACTCCACAGGACCTGTCGGCCCCGCATGGCTACCGAATCCCGCTGAAGTCGCGATCTCCCGCCGTCGCCGTCGCCTCGTCCGAGCCCTCCAAGGTTTTCTCGCTCTTCGCACGATGGAAGTCAGGGGCCACCAGCATTCCTGCCAGAAACACCACGCCCGCCGCGGCCTCCAAGAGCCCGCCTTATCATGCCCCGGGCACTGCCCAATCCTCCCTCCCAGCTTTCATCTCCCATCCATCGCCATCGCCATCGCCATCACCATCGCCATCCCCAGTCCAGCCGATAACATCCTCCGATCGAGCTGACCTCTCTCCGGCCTCCCTGTCCTCCTCCGCTCATTCTCCCGCTCTCCTTCTCCCCGTCTCGACCACTCCGCCCTCCGACGTCGAAATCGACACCGGCTCCATCGGCATCAGCGCCATCTCCACTCCCACCGCTCCGCCTGCAGCTCTGCCTGCAGCCCCTGCCAGCAGAGCCGATACCGAAAAGACCGCCCAACCCGGTGTGGTTACACCAACCAACGCACCGCTGCATGCTCCCTCGGCCCTGCTCGATAAGAACGCCTTGAACCTCCCGGTTTCGCCACCCTCTTCGCTGCCTCGCCGCTCGCTCTCCATGCCTGCCGCCGCCGCCTCCCCCTCTCCGCCCCGCAAGCCGAAATCCTCCCAGTCCATAAAATCCATGTCGCGCTTCATCCTGCCCTCCTCCGTCACCCACACCGGTTCTGAGGGCCTCCTCGCCGGTGCCATCGAGGGCGACGGCATCCACACCGTCCTCCCTCCCTTCATCAGTCCCGTCGAAAGTCCCAACAGAGTCGTCACTCCTGAAGCCACCGTCTCCAAAACCGTCCGAACTGCCTCCTCCAAAGACACCCTCAGGGACGGCCGCTCTTCCGCCTTCTCATCCGACTACGACTACAGCCGTGCCGCGAGCGAAGACAGCACAAGCAAGCGAAGCCGCACCCTCGACCGATCCGACCCTTCCGAGAAGCGAAAGTCCATGGTCGGCAAAGCAATTGCCGAGGCCAAGTCCGAAACATCCTCACGCAGTCGCAAATCCAGCCAGTCCCTCAGGCTCTTCAAAGAAGGCAATCCTGCCGACGATCGAGACCACCGAGAACGGAAGGAACGTGAGAAGATTCAACGTCTGCGAGAGGCTTCCAAGTCGCGAGACGATGTCGCTGTCATACCCGAAGAAGCCATCGACGTGTCCTACGCATCCTCCCGCCCCACTCTGCATTCCGGGTTCCATTCCCAGAAATACCCGAGGAATACGGAACAGGCAACGGTGGCCGCAGGCCGGGCATTTGAACCTGCTGCCAGTGTTGGTGGCAACCCTGAAGCTATTGTCTCTGCATCTAGTGCCGGAAGTATATCTGATAGTTCTCAAAATCATACCTTCCCTGATCCGCGAACAAGTGAGACCCGTGCTCCTGCTGCCGTGCCATCTGATCCGTCCGTGCCACCGTCCCTTCATGCACCCGTGAATATACCATCGCCCGCTCAATCTGACGCCAACAATTCCAAGTCTCCAATTCACTATCCTCTCCCTCCGGGGGGACTCACTCGACTGCGTCAGCAGTCCCTGTTGGAAACTAATCTGGCAGAACAATATCAACCTTCCAAGTCCACAGCCGTTAATGCGGTCCCTTCCGCCCGTGAGGAGGATCTGTGGACTCCAAGCAAATCTTCCACTTTCCCTTCGGCGCAGGACAGAGAGTCCGCTAAAGAAGACGATGAGGATGACGACTCTGAGAAGGAACAACTGTATTCCGCCCTGTACATACCTCACAAGACGCCTTCCATTGACCCTCGGAGGCTTTCTATGGATCTCGAGCACGGCCTCAGCGACATCCAATCCGACGGAAGCCCTTCTTCGTCAGTAGGGCTACATCTGCCCGACCTCGACCTAGACGACGTTGGGCCCACACAGTTTGAGTTTGACGGCACCACCACCACCACCACCACCACCCATCTGAAGGGGAAGAGACAAACGCTAGACGGGCGGAGTGCTGACTTTGAAGTAAAGATACACGCACCATTGGAGCAACCTCCTCATGGAATCAAACACCAACATGAGCGGTCTGTTGCTGAGGTTCTCACCGAGAGACCGATGTTTGACGACGAGCTAACCCAAGAACCTTCATCTTTGATTCGCAGCGACAGCTTTGGATCCGATTTTGACACTCAGTCTGGCTATTCATCTTTCTCTTCTTCCAAGCGCGACTCCGATACAGACTTTTACGACTCCACCGACCAGGACGAAGCAAACACACCGACCGCTACACCAAAGCAGGCGTCTAGGACGAAAAACCGGCACTACCACCAGGAGCCTACCGACAAGACCGACGGGCCGCCACCTCTCGGAGCTGTCGAACTCAAGCCTTACAATCACCAGGTTGGAGGACACACCGCACTGTACCGGTTTTCGAGGAAGGCCATTTGCAAGAGCTTGAACAATCGCGAAAACGAGTTTTACGAGGCGATTGAGGGCACCCACGAGGAACTCTTGCGGTTCATGCCCAGGTAAATCCGCGCAGCGGTATACCAAGTTGACAGGTGTTTGCTAATCTTCTTTCTAGGTACATCGGGGTCCTCAATGTTACTTTCCGAAAACCGCCCAAGCGAAAGAAGACGAAAAAGGACACAGACAAAGCAGTCAGTGCGGACAAGTCAGAGACCAAGCCGGACCAGAAGGCAAAGGACGGTGAGAGCGAGGAAAGGGCTGCTCCGAAGTTCAACACCTTCAACAGCCATTCCGAGTCTAAGAATGGAGATTCGGAAAGCGTGTTGGCGCAGGCACTTCCTTTACCACAGGTCGTGCTCGAAAACAACCGGCACATCATCCCGGAGAATCTGTTCCGTTTCTCCAGCAGTGCCCCGTCGCATAAGGCCCGTTTGAGCCCCAACGAGCATTCTGGTAGCAGATGTAGCAACACCCCTAGACCCTTTGCGGATCCTGGATCACCTGGAGTGGAAGAACTGGAGAGAACTAACAGTCATAGCCCTAGGCGCGTCTGGGCGTCGACGGGTGCCACGACTGTAAACCGGAAGCTTCAGGAACAAGTACTTCGTGAAGTGTTTGGCGGACCGCTTTCGCACCACCGGCACCATCAAAGCCGCCATCGCTCGCACTCGTCCATGTCTCATGTGCGCCGGAGGACTGGCGGACGAAGCAGCACTGAGCTTGATATCCGTTCCGCTACTAGGCCGGACGAGCTGAGAAAGACCCGGTCTGGCGGAGTGCCGGGGCTGAGATCCACTGATCCAAAGTCGCCGTCCGGACAGCTGACGACATCTCCAGAGCAGACGATACGGCGAAAATGGCTGAAAGCGCGGCCGAGCGTGCTGCCGCTAAGCGACGGGGAGACGCCGAATGGCCGAGAAGATGAAGGGTACAAAGGAGACATGGAGGAGGGCGGTGAAATGTTCTCGTTCGATGAAGAGAGCCATGCCGTCGGAAGCTTCCGGGCCAAGCCAAAGTGGACTGACCGACTGTTTAGCGAGAGAGCCTCCACCGCGCCCGTGTCCCCAGCCATGCGGCCGGCCGACGCGATGGGGACCCCCCACCTGGACCCCCCACCATCCCTGCCAGAGTTAGACAGCCAACCGGAGCCCGAGCCCCACCGGGAACCCCTAGGAAACCCGGACCATACTTTCGACGTGCCGGATATCTCCGCAGCCCCTGTTGAACGCGTGGAGAAGTTCCTGTTACTGGAAGACCTGACAGCAGGCATGAAGCGGCCGTGCGTGCTAGACCTCAAAATGGGCACTCGGCAATACGGGGTCGATGCCGACGAGAAGAAGCGCGCATCGCAACGCCGCAAATGTAAGCTCACGACGTCGCGACAGCTCGGCGTGCGGCTCTGCGGCATGCAGGTCTGGAACGAGAGCAAGCAGGCCTACCATTTTGAAGACAAGTACCAGGGCCGGGACATCAAAGCTGGGTCGGAGTTCCAAGCGGCGCTTACGCGGTTCCTGCACAGCAGCGAGAACGTGAAGCGGTTCATGCCGGTGATTCTGCGCAAGTTGGTGGCGTTGGAGGAGATCATTAAGAACTTGCCAGGTTATCGGTTCTATGCGTCGTCGCTGCTGATGCTGTATGATGCTGGCGACAGCGGGAAGGAGATTGATATGCGGATTGTGGATTTCGCAAACTGCGTGACAGATGAAGAGCTGCCGGAGGGGACGAACTGTCCGCCACGGGAGCGAAACGGAGTGGATAAAGGGTATTCGAGGGGGCTGCGGGCCTTGCGGGTGTATTTTACACGAATCTGGAGGGAACAAGTGGAGGAGCAGCAGCGAGAAGAGCGTGGTGACGTGGTGATGTTTGGACGAGTGAGGGGGATTGAAGACGTCTTGATGGATGATGACGGGGAGGTGTCGACCTGAATGGTGTATATACGTGTTCTGTCCAGCATTATTTTGCTCTTTTTTTTTGTTGCTTGCTGTCTGGGGCTTATTGGACGGCGGCTGGCTGCGTCTTTTCAGGTGCAGCGATTTTTTTTGTTTCCGTCATGATGCCTGTCTTTGCTTGTTTAATGTTGGCGGGGTTTGAAGGCTGGTTGATATGGTATTGGGGGGTGTGGATTGTGGCATCATGGACGGGATTATTTATGAAAACAGGACATGGATGGCCTCAACCGCATGCTGTTGTTTTGAACTTTGCTTGTTGATTGTTGCGTAAGATTGTATGGTAGACTTGCGTAGATTGCCTGATCGTTGGACGGTAAAATTGAGTCCCACGTTCTACACGGAATTAATCGTATTTGACGCATTTTCGTCCCCCATGGAATCGTATAGACAGGTGTGGCTGGTATGGGCGAATTGTCGAGGGAGTTCGAGAAGCAGGTGTTGTTGTAGTTGCATTATTTCCCGATTTGGCATAAAGGCTTGGCAGAGTTGTGCGCTGCTTATGCGAGAGTGAATAAGCTATAACCCGAGCCACAATTGGTCAGGATGATTAAGAACGTCAGTCCCGGCCGACTTGCCTTTTCCCGGTGCGAGCTATGGCGCTATCCACAAACCCGGCGAAGCATATTTGGTAAGCATCGCCTAAGCGTCGGAAATGGCGTCGTCGACCGGGGAAGCTGCCAGTGGCACTGTGGGGTATATAAAGACGTCTGCGGGGGGCCTTTACGATTCTCTCCTCCATTAAATTCACACTTCACCATCAATAGCATACGTTCACTCGAACATCAATTGCAATTGACCATTTGTCAAACTACAATTCATTCGGATTCACCCTCCATATATACAACTACTTCCACATCATCAAAATGACGAGCCTCAACATGGCATCCGCCGAGAAAATCTTCAACCCCCCGCGCTCGATCGCAAAAGTCATCCCCGCAATCGAGCAATCCGAAGGCGACGGCGCCCGCGTCCGCCGCAGCATCGGCACCCACCAACTCCGCCGCTTCCCTCCCTTCCTCATGCTTGACCACTTCTTCCTCACCGACGGCGCCGGCTTCCCAGACCACCCCCACCGCGGTCAAGAAACCATAACCTACCAGCTCAGCGGCGCGACCAACCACGAAGACTTCACCGGCTCCTCAGGCACCATCCAAGCCGGCGACCTACAATTCATGACCGCCGGCCGCGGCATCGTACACGCCGAGATCCCCGCCACCCAACCACAAGACGGGAAACCAAACATCGGCCTACAGCTCTGGGTCGATCTTCCCGCGCGCCTCAAGAACTGCGAACCCCGCTACCGCGACCTACGCGCCGCAGAGGTACCCATCGCGCGACCCTCCGAGAAAGTCGACATCAAAGTCATCTCGGGCAAGGCCGGGGGCGTGGACTCCGTCAAGGACCTGGCGTATACGCCCGTCTGGCTGCTACACGTAACCATGCGGCCTGGCGGTGAACTCTCCCAGCCGCTTCCGCGCGGGTGGAACGCATTCGTGTATACCATGGCCGGGAACGTGGTGGTCAACGGCACGAAGAGAGTGGAGCGGTTCAATAATGTGGTGTTGGGGCGGGATGGCGCCGGTGTGGATATCAGAGTGGATGCGGGGGAGAGCGAGGATGCGGATTTTGTCATCCTGGCGGGCGAGCCGGCCGATCAGCCGGTGGTGCAGTATGGTCCGTTCGTGCAGCTGACGGAGAAGGATATACACAAGACGTTTGAGGATTATCAGGAGTATAAGAATGGGTTTGAGAGGCGGAAGGGGTGGGAGAGTAAGATTGGGCAGGAGTTTCATTTGCGGCGCAGACATAGCTTTAGGGTGTAGAGGGTGTTTGGTGTCTTTTCCTGTTCTTTTTTCTTGTTCTCTTTGGTTGCGATTCATTGCGGCGGGGTTATAGATGTACTTGCTTTGCGTGTTTTGTGGATGCTGCGCTGATGTATTATATTATATGAACATGCTGTACAGACGCTAGGTGCAGTTTCGAATCCACATTTTACTATGGTACCAATCAAATAGAAACGTTTGAACACGCTGTTAAGATATATAAAGACGGTGCCTCTGGATTTTTCCGCGGCCGCTGCGTGTGTAGTTGGGCGGCACATGAACAGCAGCTAGTTGATATCGCACCTACACTGGTGGCGGGACGTGCCGGGTACAGCCTATCAGCTAATCGATACGGCGAGGCTCCAGCCCATTTGTCAGCTATAACATCTAGTGCCGGGTAGGCACGCAAGTACCTAACTTACCTAAACGGATAGATGACCGATGTGGTTAGCGTATAGCCTAGATATCGTTCCGCGGTTGTGGCGGCAGCTTGGCTTTGTAGGTTATCTTTGGGCCGGAGGTAAATATACACAGGCGGCGGCGTCTACTATTTGTAGCAGGCACTGCCAATGCACCGGACAGGTATGCCGGATTGCGCTTGTACATGTGTCGCGTACAAGAAGCTGAAGTTTGACCTTGCCTTGTTCTATACATACTAGTATACACGCGGCGTTGTTGGCTGTGGTGCAAGGTGATCCAACGTGCAGGCACATGTATACAACGCAGACTTTGTGGTATATACCGCGTATAGTGACGCGGGCACACATGCGGCACGTATACGTACCCTCGCCGTCACACTTGGTCTGTTGGCATGTACCTTGATTTTTGTGGTTTGAGAATACTACTGAGTATTCTGCTATCGATGCCTCGCATTTTGCCGGTGAGCAGTGCCGGCGTAAAAAACTCAGGATATCTTGTGCCGTTTTGTTAGCTAGCTGGTTTTTGGCCATTTGAAAACTCTTATGGTTTCAATCTGCAATCTTGTACCTTAAACCCCCGTTGGAATATATGTCGCCGGCGACGGGAACGGTTACCATGCAGGTATAAAACTAGACGCATGTATGCGCGTATAGAGTTGATTGAATTTCTCGTAAGTTTATCGATTATCGGGCCATCTTACTCTGAGATAGAAGATATGCTGCTTAAGCAGGCACCCATCATTCTGGCTCTGTTGCTTTCTACAACCGGGCAAGCTATTGTAAGTTTCCTCCAGTCATCGTTTATATACACGACCCAGGATTCGGGTCGGTGTATGTCAGCCAACAAACACCTGAACAGACATCGCCACTCCTAAATAATTATACTGCTTTATACTTCCGCAACCACTAGTGAATATGACTGTCTAACGTACGATGGCGCGAGGGATAGGCCCTTCCAGCGAGTTCGGCCGGCCACGGCATTGTCCTTCACCATGTTAAACGCCAGGCCACACCACCAGCTCCAGGCCCGATAGGAGTTGACCCCGCAAGTTCGGCGGGGGCGGCTGCTACAAGTCCCGCAGGTGCTGCCCCCACACCCACGGAGGCCACTCCTACAAGACCCGCAGGGGAGCCTACTACGAGCCCTACAGAGGCACCTACTATAAACCTTGCGGCGCCTACTATGAACCCCGCGGCGCCTACTATGAACCCCGCGGCGCCTACTATGAACCCCGCAGAACCGCCTGCTACAAACCCTGCAGAACCGCCTGCTACAAACCCTGCAGAACCGCCTGCTACAAACCCTGCAGAACCGCCTGCTACAAACCCTGCAGAACCGCCTGCTACAAACCCTGCAGAACCGCCTGCTACAAACCCTGCAGAACCGCCTGCTACAAACCCTGCAGAACCGCCTGCTACAAACCCTGCAGAACCGCCTGCTACAAACCCTGCAGAACCGCCTGCTACAAATTCACCGGAAACAACTGCCACAGGCTCAAATGAGGCCACACAGCCTGGAGGCCAGCCAGCGCCATCTACCCCCCCGGTGCCTGAGGACGGGTCTCCCGATAACAAGGAACAAGCAGGGCCAACTAAACCGCCGCCTAATCCGCCGCCTAATAATGACGTCGCAAGCCCACCAACCGACACCAGACCTGACTTGGACCCGACGAACCCGGATGAAAATGGGAGTAGGCCAACGATCGACCCCCCCGCCAACGGACCCACCCCACCAAATCCTTGTAAGTCTCCTCAAGCGCAACCTGCAAAGTGTTACCCAGCGAGAACAGAGCACCCCCAGTGAAGAAACATTCAAATGGTGCTGCCATTTAGAACACCCTCCCGTTGACTCCTTGTCGCTCACCATTCCGAACGGTATATAGCACCGGACCCCGAGCCAACGCCGCGCCAGACCGGCCTCCCCGGCATGCCCGTGAGCGCGCCTAGCATGTTCGATTGGACCAATGGCCAGCAACCCTACAATCCAGAAGGCAAAACGTATCTCCAATACGGCGAGATCGATCAAGCCACCTGGGACAAACTCAACAAGGTCGTCGACGCCGTCAAAGATATTTACAAACCCAAAATCCCTCTCTGCACGTCACCCTGGCGCACTAGCCTCTACCTACCAGGTCAAGACATGTCCGGCTATATCGAAAGCCATCTCGTCGCCTGCGTGGACAACTACTCCGTCCGGCTGGGGAACCACCGCTTCGGCCAGCCGGTGACCGTGCGATGCTGGGAGGATGTCGGTGAAATCGCAATGGAGACTGTGGATAATATGAGGAGGGGCACGATCAGGCAGGCGACGGACCATACCGTCGAGAATAATCATTACCGATTGCTCAGTACGGCGTTCGACGGGGCGGATAGGTCTTGGGATATCAGGTTCGGGATTGAGAAGGGTGGGTGTCCGTTGCTGTCTGATGATGAGGAGTATGTCCGTATATCCAGTTCACCTGAGCAGGCGCCGTATAGGCGGTACTTTGGACCGCTGCAAACGCCGCCAAATATGGGCGATATAATTCGTTGAGTTGGGAAGTCGACCTGCCGTGGTGTTGTTTGGTGGCTGTGTATTGGTATCTTGCTTTGCTTGTGTTCGATCTGTGTGAGTAGTGGTAGCATACTGTTTGTAGAGTAGGTTGCGAGAATTTAAATATACATAAGTCTCTAGGTATTTTAATCTCAAGGGTCCCTAGCGGAACTCGAGGCGAGGCAGTTACTCTCTTAACACTGCAAGTTCTAGCGCCGAATTTCGTTTCCACCTCTATTTGTTGGCAGATACGGATTGGGTAAACTATTCAGCCTTGCACAACATGGCAGCGAGTGTAGAAGGCTGATCAGATTGCATGGCCATGCATGGTGCTTGGCATCCGCCCTGAGGACATTATGAGGGGTAAATACCCAGGCAGTTGTCTCCTCAGCTTGCAATGTATTGTCTACCGCGCAGATGCAACGCTCATATACCCCGAATCGATCGACTTAGTATGAGAGGCTCAGATGTCGAAGAGAAAACGCGAGCAGGAAGCTTTCGATACTAGAGCCAGGCGCAACGCCCCCGCTAGCGCTAGAGGCTTCTCGCGCAACGACTACACTATCGGCTGGATATGCGCTATTCCCGTGGAGATGGCGGCCGCCAGGGCCATGCTAGATTCCGTCCACGACGACCTGGGGAACACACCGGATGACTACAATGCCTATTTGTTTGGCGCGGTAGGCGATCACAACGTTGTGATCGCTTGTCTGCCGGCGGGGGATTACGGTACCACCAACGCAGCGCTTGTGGCCAGCCAGATGCGCTCCAGCTTCCCGTCGATACAGTCCTACTTGATGGTCGGCGTTGGAGGAGGTGTCCCTGGCGTTACTGCTGATATCCGCTTGGGCGATGTCGTGATAAGCACGCCGACAGGTAAATACCCTGGGGTTATACGGTACAAGTTTGGGAAAACCGTCGCATCTGGCCGCTTTGAACCAAGCGGGGTTCTAAATAAGCCACCTTTCCAGCTGTTGGCTGCGGTGTCCAAATTGCGGGCGAAGCGGATGGTTGAAGGGTGTAAAATTTCGAGTTTCTTATCTGAAGCTCTGGAGAAGTGTCCTGATACAGCAGCACAATTTGCGTATCCAGGGCGACATCGAGATATATTATACGAGTCCGAATACGATCACGTTGGGGGCGATACATGCAACCAATGCGATCCGAGCAAGTTGACGGTTCGACTGGCCCGCCCAACAGACGACCCTGTTTCCCATTACGGCCTAATCGCATCTGGAGACGAAGTGATGAAGCATGGTGGTACTAGGGACCGGATATCTCAAGAATACGGCATTTGCTGCTTCGAGATGGAGGCTGCTGGTCTTATGGACAGGTTTCCCTGCTTGGTAATCCGGGGGATCTGTGATTACTCAGATTCCCACAAGAACAAGCACTGGCAGGGTTACGCGGCAGCGGTTGCAGCAGCGTATGCTAAAGAGCTGCTTTATACGCTAAGTCCATGCCGACAGGCAAATGCTGGTGAGTACCTATTCATAAATCTACAACCAAACTTGACACATTGCTGGTTCCAATCAAGACGCTAAAACCTTTGATATTGCAGTCCAACAAGAAACGGATTACGAGGAAATTAAGACGGACTGTCTTCAGTCACTCTGTTACCCCGATATCGACACACGCTTCCATAACATAGCTGAGCCACATCAAAATACATGCGACTGGCTCTTTGAAACGGAGCAATTCAAGCGATGGAAGAATAGAGAAAACATTCAAGATTATAACGGGGTACTCTGGATCAAAGGAAAGCCCGGCGCCGGAAAGTCGACGTTAATGAAACATGCCCTGCTGCACTGCGAGGAGGAGTTAATCGATCATACGATTGCATCGTATTTTTTCAATGCTCGCAGCGCCAGTCAACTGGAAAAGACGTCGTTGGGTATGCTGCGATCACTACTCTACCAGGTTCTAGATAGGGACCAAGCTGCCTTCTCTCGATTCATACCACGTTTCCTCGACAAGCAGCGAAAGCATGGAAAATCTTGGGAATGGAGCCCAGGCGAGCTTCAAAGTTCCCTACTCGAACTAGCACGCTGCCAATCAAAGCGTATAACTTTATTCGTTGACGCTCTAGACGAATGCGACGAGCAGGAGGTGCGAAATGTTGTCGCATTTCTAGAGAAAATGGGCTCAGTCGCGATTTCATCAGGGGCTGTGCTCAATATTTGCCTGTCAAGCCGCCATTACCCTACAATTGGCATGAGAAAAATGCTCGAGCTAGTTGTCGACGGACAACCTGGACATACAGAGGACATTGCCATTTATATCAGCGAAAGTCTTAGACTCAGTGACAAGGATATAGAAGAGGAGATTTATGAGAAAGCAGAGGGTATCTTCATGTGGGTAGTTTTAGTTACGGCAATGCTCAACAATGCATTCGACGACGGCAGGATTCAAGCTGTTCGGGAAAAGCTTCGCGAAATACCCAGGGATCTCAACGAAGTGTTCTCGATACTACTTCAGAAGGACAACGAGCATATAAATGAGACAGTCTGCATGCTTCAATGGGTGCTTTTCTCCATCGAGCATCTTACCCCGAGAGGGCTATACCACGCCGTTCAAGCGGCTGGTCGTTCGGAAGGCCTCGAAAAGTGGGATCCGTCGACAGCAACGGACCAAATTATCCGGCGATATATAACTACAGTATCTAGGGGGCTTGTTGAAATAAGCCAGGGGTCTGGACAAATAGCCCAATTCATCCATCAAACGGTCATCGATTTCCTAGTACGGGGCAGAAGGTTGCAGACGCTAGACCCGAGCCTCGCTCCAGATGTTGTTGCCGGTAGCCACGATCGGCTTGCTCAATACTGTTTGCGTTATATCCAGATGGCAGAAATAAACCCTGGAGGGTCAAGTGGATTTGCAATATCTGAAAGAGTAGATGAGGGCCCAGACCCCGACAGAAGATGCGAGAACTCCAGAATTGAAGAATATCGAAGCTACTCATTAATAAAATACTCGTGCCTGTTTATTTTCAATCACGCAGAATTGGCGCAGGGAGGAGGGGCAGGGCAACAAGCGCTCCTTCAACAGGTGCAGAACAATTCTGGACTATTGAAACGAATCTCTAATCGTCACTATATGCAGGCCGAATATCCGCAGTACCGCATGGATCTCCCCCATGCACCGGAAAGTTTAGCTCTGGGGGAGGGGCTGATTCACCTTCTCTGCTGGCAAAATTGCTGGAGACTTGTTCAAGTTCTCCTGGAGCTCGGTGTCGGAGTCAACAGTGGTAATCACGTGACCCCGTTGGAAGTAGCAATGGTTATTGGCGATCCTCTGTGCTCGGCTGATCCCGGGAAGGCTTTTAGCATTCTGCTGGATGCTGGCGCTGATGTCAATGCTCGGTGGAAAAGTGGCAAGACTCCGCTGATGTACGCTGCCGACCTGGTCGGCAGATCAGCAGATGTGTTCAGTGTGGAGCGTGGCGTCAAGCTTATTAAGGACTTGCTGCGCGCTGATGTTGGCGCCAGCATCAATGTTGTTGATGACCACGGGCGGACTGCGTTGCACATGCTCGTTGTCAGCTCGGGGTACCGCAATCTGAAAACTTCTGCTATTCGGATGCTGCTGGATGCAGGGGCGGACGTCAATGTACCGGATGAGAGTGGCGGCACCGTACTTCAGAAAGCTGTTTCACCATATTTTCGATCCTCTTCTGGTAAAACCATTTATCGTGGGGCTTATGGCGATCCGAACATTGTAAGGATGCTACTGGAGGCTGGTGCTGATGTTAACGCCCGGGGTGGCCGCTTTGGCACCGCACTGCATGCTGCCACGTCGGGGATCTTTCTGTGTGGTCGGTCTGCACCGGAAGTAATTCAGATGCTGCTAGATGCTGGTGCTGACCCTAACGCAAGGGCACTCAGTCCGCCCGATCGCTCACTACGACCGCTACCTCCCTCCCTAAGGGAGCTGACTCTTACCGAGGGTTTGATGGCTAGAATTCGCACATATTGGAGAGCGCATAACGCGCATACCAGCTCTTACGCCTACAATTCTTGCATTGAAGTTCTCAGGGGCCTAAAAGCGCTACAGGCGGCTGGTGCTGTTGATGCTGCGGCTGGTGTCGAGAAAATGTATACCCTCCTCGGTTGGTGCACTAATAAGGTTGCTGCCTTTGAAAAATATGGCCACGACAGTCCAGAGTTCCAGGCGTTGGAGCCTTGCCCCCCGACGTTGGAAAACGAGTACCCAGGGTCCTGGTATTATGATGCTACAAATATCCGGAATATCCCGGGTGCCCTGGAGGCCCTGCACTTGCCGGAACCCTGGCGAGATTCTGAAGATTATTGAAGGGTTTACGGGAATCTAATTTCTTTCAATGTAGTTGAATATTCGGAAGGACAATATTGATCCCGATGATTGGGTAGCGTTCGGATTCTTTGCAGCTATAAATCGAGTTGTCGGGTTATAATGTGGGCCTGGACTGTAATTGACTTACTATCACTTAGTTCTTGAGAACGCAATATTATATTAAACTAGAGCGAGCGCCATGTCAACTAGCCATTAGGGTCCTCCCCGTAGTTTAGATGGGGCCTCACACGAATAGCCAGCTGGTGGCGCTAGTACCGCCTAAGGCTATCTGCCCTGTCTGGCGACACGCATGGCCGTCTTGATGATCACAGTTTAGAGAAACCAAGTCGCTAGTCGGTACTTTGTCTACACAGGACTCTGCTTCGTGCATCTCCTTCCTCGAAACTTCGCGGAAACTCTGACACCGCAAACTGCCGCCAAGCCCTCCACTTTCGAAATTTCGTCTCGTTTCGTCTGACTTGACGTCCCAAAATCCACAAATGGCAGTTCGCAGAGCCTCAGGTGCCCGCCGCATCAACGTTTACCACACCATACGTTGTCACGAGAGCTGAGATAACATGTACACGCTGCGTGGCGGCCTCCCTACAGACAGGATCGAGCGTACCTACAGCAAAACCGAGCCACTTCATGGATCCAAATCCAGACACATGGTCTACATCGCATGGATCCAGGGATATTTGTGTCACATACCTCAACCCCTCGGCAACGCAACGCCAGCCAATTTAATGAATGACCCGGTTCCGAATTCCGAGTCTCAAAGTGTCTAGACGTACCCGCGATTGTGGTTAACCATTTAAATACATTTCCCCGACGGACGATTCAAATCAAGCGTCGTTATATATAGAACCGCCCGTTTCGGGCTTGCAGCGTACGAGCAGCGTACGATGGGTTCACACGGCCGGCTGTTCGGACGGTGTATAGTGGGTTTGGATCAATCCCCTGTAGTGGAACGTGGAATCCCATCGAACGCCTGGAACACCCCGTCGACTCGCGACGCAGGGCAGAGACATACAATTCAGGCGCAATGGATCGTGACGTAATTGCGGGGCGCCCAGGTGCTTACACCACAGCTATCGTATCTGCATATAACCGACGACATATCCGCCTTCCATTCTACTTCTCCCGTCGTTCTTCAGTCTAACGGTCGAAATAACCACTGCAGTACCGTTTGGATAACTCGGGCCGGACCCATCCACTGACTCGTCGCACTTTGTTTTCTTTATCCTTCTTCTTTCATACCCACTTTTAATTCAATTTTCTTTTGTCCTAATCAATATCGCTGGGCGATATTTGCTGTACGATCTAATACGCGCTACAACAGGTCACTGAGCCAAGTCCGGTCTCAATATAATTAAAAACACCATTAATACACGTATACCGACTACCCAAGCAGTCACTTCAAAATGAAGTCATTCATGATATCCACCTCCCTAGCGCTGGCGATAATCTCCCAATTCGCCCCTAGTTTCGCAACCCCTGTTGTCCGTCAGCCCAAAATACGAGTTCGCCCACGCTCGATCGATAACCCTTCACCAGAAGATCCTAATGACCCCAGCGCCAAGTACGTCGTCGTTCTGGCCGACAATGAGAAGCGGCCCTGGGGCGAGCTCTTTGAGGAGATGGGGTTCACCACATCAGAGATGAAGGGCTACAGCGGCCGCCGCCGCCGCGAACGCCGATAACCATAAATTCAGCACCTTCCAGATGGATGATGGTACCCATATCCAGACTTTTGGGACGGAGATGCGCATGTTCACGATGCAGATGTTTGCGTCTGAAGCCGAGAGCATGCGCGACCTCGACAACATTGCTATATTGGAGAAGGATTTCCCCGTCTCGACGGGATTGGT
The DNA here is from genome assembly GCA_000525045.1 of Drechslerella stenobrocha 248. Lineage (NCBI taxonomy): Eukaryota > Fungi > Ascomycota > Orbiliomycetes > Orbiliales > Orbiliaceae > Drechslerella > Drechslerella stenobrocha. The sequence continues at coordinate 207,074 of KI966425.1, read as the reverse complement.
CGAGGAGTCTTCCTACGAGGTTGCAGAGATCCCGGAGGAGCCGGTCAACATGACCAGCGTGTCGATGGTTGGGCTTGATAAAAGACAGCAGCAAGGGCAGCTCGTGCAGCAGAGGGGTGCGCCCTGGAATCTGGAGCGGATATCAGAAGTTAACACGTTGAATTTGAATGGGCGTGGCGTGGAGCAATTGTCCTTCAACTATGTGGCTGATGCGAATGGCGGCGCCGGAGTCGATGTCTACATGGTGGACTCTGGTAAGTTGTATCTGATACGGTGATTGCTCTGCCATTCTGTGAGATACAGGCTAACATACCGGGCTAGGAATCAATGTCAATCACGTCGAATTTGGCGGGAGGGCCAGGATGATATTTTCCGCCTTTGGGCAAAATTTCCAAGACGACCACTTCCACGGGTAGGCTTATATATTGCATCTCTTTGAGTCGCCATAACTATTGGAAAAGGCAACTAATTTATCTATCGATATCCAGCACTCACACTGCAGGAACAGTCGGCTCCGCCCGCTTCGGCGTTGCGAAGAATGTCAACCTCTTGGGCATCAAAGTCCTTGATTCCAGCAACCGGGGCAGCGGCGCAGGTATCCTAGCAGGCATGGAGGCAGCTCTAGCCTCCCACCTGCGTCGTATGAACACCCAAGGCTTTATCGGTATGCCAAAGCAACCACCCTCGAAAAAGCGTATCAGGTTTCACGCTAACCATCTTCTTCTTCTAGGCTCGGTGATGAGTATGTCTATCGGCGGTGGCGGCCCTTCTCAAGCCCAGTTGAACGTCCTCCAGCGAATGGCCCGGGCCGGCATGCACGTTTCCATCTCCGCCATGAATGACAATACCGACGCCTGCAGGGCTTTCCCTGGCGGGTTTTCGCGGCAAGTCCCAATCTTCAACGTCGGCGCGACGGACCCCAGGGATACCAAGGCATCCTTCTCCAACTTTGGACCGTGCGTGAACATCCACGGCCCAGGCACGAACATCCTCTCCACCAGCAATACCAATAACCGGTAAGTAGTCGATAGCGCTTCCTTCCGAATTCTTGCCCCCAGAGCTGCACTATTGCCTTGCTTTGCAATGCGGTCGAAATCTCAATTGCTGACAACTCGGGTACTATAGTGGCAGCAGAGTCGCACAAGGGACATCGATGGCCTGTCCAGCCGTCAGTGGCGTTATCGCCCTCGAGCTGGTCAAGAACCCCAACCTGAGAAGGGACCCCGCGGGAATGATCCGGCATATTCAATCCCTGGCCATTCGGCGCAATATCCGAGGTGCAAACTCGGCACAAATCATGCTGAACAACGGCGTTCGGCGGTAATTGCTTGTTATTACTGTACTATACATGGAAACTTTAGAATTTCACGCGGTGGTGGGAGCGTGAGCATTTATATATATATACCAAATTCAAATCAATAGCTAGTGTTCTGGCACTTTTGCAACTAAGAAATGAATACCCCTGAGTTGACTTTAGCTCTAATGCTGGAGAATTTACTATCTCGCAATATATTGTAAGCATAAGAAATTGGGGGTACCCCGGCTAGCGCATAGGGATGAGTGACTCCAACGTTGTGTCTATGTGTACGGAGTCGGGGCCCGGCAACTATGGGAGTAGATCCGTGGTGTGACGAGCTTGCGGCATGCGGGCATGCCGGCACGCGCGCACCCCGGAATGCGCGATAGAGTTATATGTGACTTACCTACGCACGCACACGTGAAATTAAGCTGCTTGGGGGTTGCAACTGCGGCCAAAATATATAAGACGTATATACTTCGGGCACAACCGCTGTGCGCCGTGCGTATCAGCTTGCAGCTGCTGCATATATATTTGAATCACGTTTAAATAGCTCGCGGAACGGCGTCGGCTGCGAGCAGGCAAGCTTAAGGTGAGGCCGAACTACACCATGCACGCCAGTTGCGCGGCTTGCAGCATCATGGCGCACAACAGTGGCATGTATTCAATACCCCTCATGTTGATGTTGGCATGTTGGGTTCCTGCATGCGCATATGCGGGATTCCGCCATTCAAGTTGGAATGTGTGTATGCTATTTACGCTGGAGCTTGATAGCTAATGTTGCCTGGCACGGCGCACGTATGAGGGGATCGAGATTGAGGCGCGCCCCAGCATATATACCATGCGCATGGAGATCGATCCGATAGATCGTGGGAGCTGCATGTGCATATACGATCCGATATGAGCATCCGTCCGCCACTTCCCTCGCAACGGGCCAACCAGCTAGCCGGTCATGCACCATGAGCTCTGCAACAGGACGACGTGCAACGCATTCACTTTAATTATGGTAAAACTACTAGCTACTGTCACGTCCGTGTGCACGCACAAATTCATACCCACTACGCATTACGCCGGCCAGCACGCATATGAAACACCCTGGCGTGCCCAAGTTTTGCTGTGGCCAGGGTTCAACTCAAAAACGTCGCGCAACCCGATGCAACAGTCTGGGCCTAGCTAGCTGAGCTCCAACACATACACCCTGCCGACGATTGCGGTTCGTTGATGGGTGCGAATAGGATCTTGAAACGTTCGAAACCAGGCTGCGACTTTGATTCAAACCCTGGTATGCGTACGCCACCCGCTCGATCTGTTGGCCGGACCAGGCTCACTTTCGACCCGGGGGTATATTGTGGCCGGGGGCCCCAACGCGTTAGCTAGTAGGTTAGCTTTGCTACCCGTTCAGTCTGCTAGAGAGCTGTGGTACATTTCTCGGGTCGCACGTATTTTGAATACAGACTTGGGATTGTTGCAATGGGGGGGTTCGGTTCTAGATCGTCTGGGAGGGGTGCTCGCAAACAGAATTGGACCGGCACAGGCGGGACAGGATTTTCCAGTGTCGCCGCCCTGCCGATTGAGTTGGTTACTCATGAATAGATGACCGCTTTGGGTTTCCGGGCTCCTTCTGGAGCAGGGTGCTATCAACAAATGGAAACGCCGCAATTGACGGCACTTCAGAGCAATACTATGGTACTATCGTTTATAGTTTGTCGGGGGGAATCTCTGGCCGTGCTAAAGTACGCTGGATATATATAAAATATATTACGCCCTGGTACTTCAAACTCAGATGCTAGCTTACGATCACATATATTTATTTATACGATAAAATTCAAAGTGCCTACCTTCAGTCCGAGGTTAGAAAATTATAGAGCTCGTGCTCGCCGGTCCTTGACGCTGCGGTAACTGTGTTTATCCGACTGAGGCACGAGGGCTTGATCGTGAGCATTACGATATATCAAGATATATACAGACGTATACACGACAGTTTGTAGGACCCACCACTATCTATACAGGTACGTCGACACTGAAGTCTTAGCGGACAGCACCATAGATGAACCCAATTTACCACACACGCACCGTCGATTGGCACTCGTATACAGTTGTTATTGCTGACACTTACCACTACAATCTGTCAAAGTATACCTTGGCAAGTCATCGGTCGACGCATATCCAAGAACCTAGCCGTCGTATACCCCTATAAACCTCGCCGAGATATACACCAGCATACAACCCCGAGTACACAACCTACTGCGACTATCACAATGTCCCTCCTCAGCACCGACGGCATGTTCTCAGCCCCACCAACCACAGCAGAACACCAGCCCCCAATGACAGACAAAAGCCCCTCCCCCTTCCCACAACCCCCCACCCGGCCAGCCTCAATCGCTACCAGTCTCAGCGAAACGAACGTCGTCATCGGCCTCGTACTGGCAATACTAGTCGTCATGATTGCTGGCCTGACCCTCACTTACATCCTTCTCGTGAGGCGGCGCGCTAAGGCCGACGAGGAGCGGATGGGAGGGGAGAGTAAGAAGATCTCGACTAGTCGTATTGGCGGTGCACGGGATGAGGACGTGGTGTCGCTGCCGCCGCCTAGATATAGCATTGAGGATCCGGAGAGTGGGATGGTGCCTGAATATCGCCGGTTTGAGGGTGTGAAGGAGGGGACGATTGCAAACAAGCCGGGTAGTGGAGGGGGTCCAGATATGCAGATTGTAGATGAGCACAACGGGAAGGATACGGATAGTGTGATGAGTGAGGATAGCTCGAGCTCTGGCCCGGCGCGCAGTCCCAGGGTTCTGGTTTGACGGTTCAGGTGGCCGATTGACACAAGCTTGGTAGGTTGTATTTATTTGATAATTGTGCTATTGGATTACGGTGTGCGTTTGGGTTTGCGAATTTGATATTGTATGTCGCGTTTTGATTTCGTCTGCCCCGGCCATGGTGCGCCTCAACACTGCTACGTCGTGAAATTGGACGTATTTGGTTGATAATGATTATACCAACCTCTCTACTCATACTTTGGATATCTGTAGTTACGTAGGTTAACCTAGCCTATAGGTCATATCGACCGTCTTTCAGAGAGCACTGTTGATAATTCAGTGGCATCCCCGTCCAAGGACGTCTTTACTGCTCTCCACCCTGGTAATGTGACGCCCTGTCGTACATGTCGCGCATGTCGTCTGTCACTTGGATATTTCCTACAATCGTTCCTGTTGATACTGTGTGAGGTTTACCTTGCACTTCGTAACTATGAGGTTTTACCTCGCATTTCGTATATATCCAGGATATGTTCTATTTACCGCCAACCAATCGAAACCATCCAACCAGCTGACTGCTATTCCCCAGCACCCTGAACAGTGCAATCGGCATAGGACTTCAAGACCGCTTACGCTTTCTTCTTGGCGGATTTTCGCCTTTTTGTCGCGGGTGCTCCATCTCCAGACTCTGCAGGTACGGCCTTGGCAGCCCCGTTCGACACCTTTCGACCCCGCTTCGGGCGAGATGGCATGTCGTTGCCGCTTGCGTCGATGGCAACTTCCTCGTCCGACCTTGCATGCGTTTTCCCTGGAGTTCTCCGATTTTTCGAGGCTGGCGGCGCCGTTGGGGATTCAATAACGCATCCGTTCGCAAACGGTTCCCCGCCTCCACTTCCGTCATCGACCGCCTGAACAGTAGCCGTTTTCGACGTCTTTTTCGGGGTCGCTTTCTTCGCAGTAGCTTCCTTAGTTGCCTTTCCCTTCTTTGGCGAGGTTCTCGTAACGACCTTGACGCTCTCGGTAGCTCCTTCGTTTTTATCCTTCTTCTCTCTAACCTTCTTTTTGGGCCGTAGATAGTCCTCCATTCCCTCCGGCCAAAACACCCTATTATCAGCGCCACCCATCCCAATCTCCTCAGGTGGCACAGACGCAAGCACGACTGTTTCCTCCTTCCCAGCCTTCGCTTTCCCCTTCTTAGCCACAGCCTCGTTCTCATCGTCCCTCACATGTGGTACTACATCCCCAATCCGCTCCCAGCCATCCATCTTGAACTTCTTCATCAACGCAAACACTGCCTGCTCCTTATCCTTCGCCTCGATCATTAAGTCCATCGTGTCCTCACAAGGCGGGAGATCCGCCACTCTCGGTGAATGCTTCCGCCGGTCTCTCCCTGTCACTGCCCCGACTGTAGGTTCGCTATAGTGCTGTTTCTGAGTAATCCCCTTATCCGTCCACGTCTTCTTAATCGCCTCGCCATACATCTTCTTCACATCATATGTGCCCTCTCGCAGCGATCCCGGGATGATGTTATTATGATGCCAGTCCAGCACAAGCGGTATCCCCAGCTCTTGACAAGTTGGTAG
>KI966425.1:97199-201322 GCA_000525045.1 Drechslerella stenobrocha 248 | reverse complement strand
GTTCTCGAGCACCAACCGCCGCTTAACCTTATCTGATATTTGGGTGGTATACACACTCTTGAACCGATCCAGCGTCGCCTTCTTATCCCCAAATATGCCACCCATATGGATGATCATGACGGCATCGCGGTCCGCTTGGCCGTGGAGCTGTAGCCGGTCCAGAAGCTCGCATTGGTAGTCTAGGTCGCGGATGGCGTTGTCGACTACTTCGGTTCGTGGGCTGCCGAGCTGGGTGAACTGTCCGGGATGCATGGTTAGTCGGTGGCCATATTGCATTGCGAGCTGGCCGGCGCGCTGTAAGGGCTCGGCGGCGTGTTCGAGCGTGTACCCGTAGGTGGCATGGCTGGCGAACGGGAACATCTCTGAGGAGATGCGTAGGAAGCGGATGTTGTATTTTTGATTCCATCGGATGAGGGTGGAGAGGTCGGTGGCGTTGGCGAAGCCGAGGGATTTGACGTAGGTGAGGCCGGCGCCGGCGCCGGAGTCCTTGTCGTGTTTGAGGATTGTGTCGAGGCGGCAGGTGCGGGAGCAGAAGATCGGAGGGTTGCAGTTACGGAGATAGGTGTTTAGACACGCCTGGATGTAATGCTTGTTAGACTCGAAGTGACTCGAGGGTATAGTACGGTGGATGCTGTCAACTTACGAAGCCCAGCCGGCCTTTGAACGGGATAGGCCGGTATTCATCGTTCACCGCTGGCGGTCGTTCTATGACGGCATCGCTATCCGGTTCGGAGTCCGACTTTACTTCCTTTGCTTTCCTCTTTCTCTGAACTGGCTTCTGACTGATTGCCTCTGCCGGCTGCGCTTCTTCATCGGCCACCTTTCTCGGCCGTTTGGAAGGTTTCGATGCTGCCTTCGTATTCTTTGCACGGCTCTTCTTCTTTGCCGTCGCGATGTCCCCATCATTGTCGTTGATACCGGACCCATCGCTATCCTGAAGGTAGTCGGGCGACGTGACTTCACTCTCTTCCGTAGGGGTACTCTCACGGAGGCTGTCCTCGCCACTAGCACGGCTCGCATTGGTGACTGACGAAAACGCTCTCGTCGAACGACGCAGGGTTGTCGTACGGGCAGCTAGATCGCTGTCATTGTCGTCTAAATTTATTCGTGCTCCCCCATTCGCACCCCGGCGAGGCATAATATATCCCGGCAGAAGTGGTGTAGTACCGTATGCGCGCGTGCGAGGTACCGGGAAGCGCGTAGAGAATAGAACCCCAGGCCGCGATGTCGTGTGATGGTTATTGCGATAGATGAGCTGATGGCAGCAGAGGTGTCGGCACGAATAGGCGGATGTTGAAACCACTGTCGACAGTCTGTCGCACAAGAACATAACAGAGATTCTCGGAGCAGATACTACAAAGCACCACCAAGCCAGCGCTTCCCGAGTCGACAATCCACCCCTGTGGACGCAATCACGATTTAGAACGTCACTCTTCCCATTTAAGATTCTCAGATCGATCGAGATCGGTCGGCCAGATCGGGAATGTCGCACAAGGCAAACCCAATTTGGGACTGATTGTGGTTCGTTTTCGTCACTACGAATTACTACAAAGTACCAGGACAGCTCTCGTCTCGAGGACCCGGCCAGACAGTACTAGTAGGACTAGAAGGTACCAACGGCGGTTCTTCAGGGGCATATCTTGCAATACTATCCGAAATACTACTACTCGATCGCGCTAAATACACATCCCAGTAAGAGGCTCTTACCGATAATGACCGTCAAGGACCCAAATCCCACCAGCACGCCCGCAACCAATAGACAGGTAAATTCCGCTAGCTGGCCGTCCACCGATCCGAGCTATCCAACAGAAACGAAAATGTAATGAACGGCGGGGTATTTTATAGCAAAAAGTGACAATCGCAAAACCGATGAACCCGAAAACAAAAACCCAAAACACACTCCACAAAACACTCTCAAGTCTTAAAGTGCGCTTCTTCAGGACTCGCCAGCGGGCTCGCAACTTTGGTCGCTGCCGTAGAAGCGGTCCCGTAGTCGTATTCAATGTCGTCCTCAAACGACCTCGCCATCGGTCCAGCCGTAGGACTAAGCGGTAGCTCGATCTCACTCGAGACCTTCTCCTTCCTGCCAATGTTGCTCAACACGCTGCTGCGCCTATGCTCCCGCCTCACGCCGACACCAAAGAGGAAGAACGCAACAGCAGCAGCGATACCGACAATGACGGCCATGATGATTGCGCCAATGACACCTGCGACTGCCGGTGCCATGCCCCTATGGCTGGCTGCAGGCGTAGTCGAACCCTGCGACTCATCCGAGCCAGAGTTGCTTGTCTGCGGGATGATTGCGTTTCGGCAAAATTCCGTCTGGGAGTTGCAAGCCGTACACCATGTGCCCAGATTTCCGATCTTGACCTCATCCATCTTGGTGAGGAATTGCTTCAACGGCATCGACGGCGGGCCGCCTTGCGGGTCCGTATCGAATAACGGCCAGTACGTGAGAGTATCATCGACGGTTGTTCCGTTCCGGAACCCAAACGCAACTTTGATGCTTACGTCGTAGGTTGTAGGCTGCGCGGTGCGCATTCTTGGGTCGTCAGTGTACACTTCAAACACCATACTCGATCCTAGGTCTGGGATGCCGTAAAAGTCGTCGCTGCGGGACGTCAGGTTCGAAATGGCGAAGAAAGAGAGCATTGGGTCAAAGTCGCCAAGGGCAAAGTTGAACCGGTTCTGCATGCGATCTGACTGCATGCTATTGTTGAGCATCAACGCAATCTTTCCCGCAAGAGCCCGGCCGCCAATTTCCCGACGATGGTAATTGTATGCCGGATCAATCCAGTTGGGCGAAGTCGCAGAAGTAGTGTTTGCATACAAGTTGAACTGTTGCCTGTTCGCGTAGAGACGCAGCCGTTGAAAGTCCTCTTCTGGCATGGCGAGCAATGTTGCGTTCTCAGCCGCACGGTTTTGGTTGACATAGTCGTACAGCTTGTAGGCGTAGAAATATGTCATCCACGTCCTTGGAAAGACGCCGGCAAAGTATGGCTGGTACAGAGAGATATAGAACGCAATGGATTCCCGATCTGCTTCTCGGTAGTCATCCGAAGAAAAGTACAGACTTGAGGAAACTTGCTGGTTGTTGCAATCAAGCAAGTCGCCTGCCGTGTATATGGCATCTGGATCCGAGGACCTGTATGTCGTTATGGGTACATACTGAAAGCCTGATAGAGGGCCATTCATAAAGGTGGAATTGTCTGATTCCAGCATGTTTTCGCCGCTGGTCACGCTGCTCTGGAGGTCAACGGGTTTGAAAAGTCCTTGCATAAAAGCCATTGCTACGTGATTTAATGACTGTTAGAGGCCTCTTCATCTTTCATGTCCCACTTCTACGAACTAAATATTTGGTTACGTACCGGATTGAACTGCGATAGGCTCATTCGGCGCTTCCGCATTCGTGTAGCTCCTTTCGTAGATTTGCGAAGTACCCCATATTTTGAGGGGGCTCGACTTCCTGAAATATTTGTTCCAGTAGTAGGTGCCATCCTGATAGCACATTGTAGCGCCGGGAGCACCAAAGAGGCCGCCAGTCCACCTTCCGTCGGGCGCATAGATTGACGTCCTGTCGCAGTGGTTGTGGTAGATGAATACCGCCAACACGGTCCCGTTTGAAGTAACCGCCGGGGAACGGGAGGACTGGGCATAGGCCTCGGCGAGGAGGCCGAGGCCGGCGATGACTGACGAAACTTTCATCTTGGGCGGTGCGTCAAGAACGCGATACTATAGTTACGTTGCGCGCTCTTCGAAACCCCAGCTGCGCTGTGGAAATGTGTTGCGGCGACTGCGATACAAAGCAGGACAAGCTGTTTGCGGCTAAGCGCTCGATAAACCCCTCCCCAATCGCTCAACGGGCGAAGAATGAGGGAAACCGAGACCTGCGAAACCCGCGACTCGGACGCAAGTTGCGAAAGACGAAATCGGGGCCGTCCTCAGCGACGAAAAAGAGCTTCAGAGAATTCTGGAGGTTGCGAGGAGGGAAAAGAGAGGTACCTCCAGCGAGAGGAGGTACCTCGGGTTTTAAAGATTTCCAACCTGCAAGAAAGACGTCCTGCTCGAACGAGCGTGCAGCGGTGGCTTGCTGGGCTCCACCGCCGTATCCAGTGATCGTCTCGACAGGATGCATTCCGTTATCGACGCAGTCTGCGTCTGGCCAGACTCCACTCTTGCCAGTTTGGTTGGCCGTCTGGCGAGGGGCGCTGCGAGCATCGGTCTTACAGGCCGATTAGCTTGCATGGTTGTCAGAAGCGGGGTTAGTTTGATGCCCTGGCGGCATTATCGGCGACGGTCTTGAGAATGTTATCCCTGTGCTTGCTGGTGCAGATGCACGACAGGTCACACTGCCAAGATAGCTACTCGCGCAGGAGGTAGACACCTGTAGGCAGCGATGGCTCGGAGGTACGGCTGGTGGGCGTAGACGGTACATCTCTTGCCTCTGTCAAACCGGGGGGGCAATCAGCTCGTTTGTCTCCTTTCGGAAGAAACGGACGGCCAAGGCTGGGATGGAGAGCGGGGGGTCCGGTTTTTGCGACTGCTGGCTGCCTGTGCGCTGAGGTATTTCGGCTGGTTTGGGATGGTGGAGTGGAGGACCCACCTGGCGAGCCTCACAGCGCTTTGGGATGTGGTTGGATGTTGGAGGTGCGGTGCGGTGCCGGATGACGGCATTGGGGAGGGGATCTCGTCATTGGAGCTGCTGGGGGGTTTATATACAGCCTTGCGGACAGTTTACGTCTGGCTGTGATGGTCATCTGGTTGGAAAGTTGAGGGTTCTCCCTTTGCCAAGACTGTTTGCTGGGCTTCTGGCTTGGCAGTGTCCGCGGTGTCGAGTTCGAACTTCCTGGTGCGCGTTTCCCGTCGGGCCGAGTAATCACCCAGCACGGGCGCGTGTAAAGTTGGAGGGTATTTGTGAGGGTGGAAACACCGCAGCAGCCCCTCCACCAGAGAGTGGCGTCAACACGGTAGCACCTGCGGTCATATGGGTACTGGTATTGGGAGGTTTGGACTCCGCTAACCAATTTTTTTGGTCTTTTTTACTCCGCGTGGGGGTGTATTATAGAAATATATAAATATAAAATTGTAGGAATGACTGGTAAGTATGAATGTGTATATCCACCGTTTCCGCCCCGCGCGCTACTCAACCCTGCACTAGTATCAAGGGTCCTCCCGTCGAGCGTCCGGCTCTCTTGGCCTTTCGGTGGCTAGAGCAACCCCTGCCGACATCATCTACTGGAAATTCTCGCGGTATGTTGTTTTATTCCTACTCTTAGCCTTAGAGCCTGGCAGTTCGCAGCCGGGATCCAGCTGGTGGAATCGAGACGGCCTCGTGCAGGGTGCCCCCAGCGGCCGCCTCGCGCCGTTATCGCCTTGTAGTACCAGTGCGCTTGGTGGTTCGTGTATCGCTTCCTGCTCGACAGCTTTCAAGTCGTACTATAGACGCCAATCGCCGAGTGTTATTAGCTACGGTGTTTCTTTATGCACGTTTTCCAATATTCGTCTTTTCCATCTCCAAAAATTAGGATTTACTCACTCCAAGCCGTGCCTCTGCTACAATCGCTAACGCCAGTAGGATGTTGAAAACGACGAGAGCCTTTGATTGGAACATTTTCGACGTCCGGTTCAAGCCCAAATTCTTCCGGGGGCGACTATATCACCAGTCGATTGATATATCTAGCAATTGGCAATTCCCGGAGACAAATGCCTAGATCCCGAAAGGGCTTTTGGAAAAGGACCAGATATTGGGTCCCTGTCAGACTATTTCCTATACGTATAGATGTCCTCCTTGGCTGGACTCGATCCCTGTTAGCTTGGTTAGATCGGTTACGATACAAACTTTCATCCAACGCCTTACCGTGCAACGTCTCAGTTGCTATCTGTTGTCGCAATCGAAAACGTCAAAGCGTGGCCCAGATCCAGAAGCTACAATACACAGACTGTTAGGGGTCGATGGTAAAATGTTGGTATAGTGACACTTCGAAAGAATAGAACAATGTGTTAGTAGGTAAAAATATCGGGGCGTAGAATTTTCAAATGCACACCTCAGGGAATTGGCTCTCTCTTTAGTCCCAACCCCCGCAATACTCTCTTTCGAAAACGTTGGAACCCAAACTTCCATCTTCTTGATCACACGTAGAATTCAAGGTTCACCCGGGTGCTTCAAAATAGATGCCGGCTGCCGGTGCCAAGCGCCATAAAACGTGGATTTACGTACTCAAGCCCAAACGGTGGACTAGCTGGCGGCATGCAAGAAAAAACTAAACATTGTTGTATCTCAATTAATTGGGATGGCTCTCGCGTTCGTTCGATCTGGTCCTAGCCGAGTTGACTAGACGTGATGTTGGTGACTTGTGCCACCCCCATGACATATGTAGCGGACTTGCATGCAGTTCATGCACTGCGCAAAGCACACGCTCCAAATTACAGCCCAGGGGCGCTACTGCTCATATGCTCATAACTATACAATACCATTGTTTGGTCATGAGCTGCAATTAGTGTGCAACAAGACCAGCTCGCTTGACCTGGTTCCAGAAAAGAGTAGTAGCCTGCTTGACCCTGCGGCCTCGTTCCAGACAAGAACAATACGTCTAAAGAACATGCACATATATAGCAGTTCGTTAGCGGCCTTTCAAGCCGTCCCAAACTACTTATAAGTCCCCTATTAATATCACTGTTAACATGTTTGCTCTCTTTGCTGAATCTGGCTGCATAGTATTTCCATACAGTGACTGTTACGGTAAGGATCAGATCTCGTATTACACTCGCATTGACGCCTCTTCCTCTCCGTATACTCTGTGCTACATAACTTCACAAATCCCGGTACCGGTACGCGCGCCTCCTGTATTATGCTCAAAACGCAATCCGGCCCGCGAACTTTCGATCTACCGAATATCTGTTCGGCCCGCTTCTACCTGGAAGCCCGAAATATATTTAAATTGTGGCCTTGGGTGAAGCTAGGCCCGTGTCCATATGAATGCCGCCACCGTATGCATGGTAATACGATGCATGCGCACGCGGACACGAGGTGGTACGACTGGTCCTCTAATCTCCGGAACGACGTGTACGACAGGCACGCGTGTACTTGGTGTGCATATACCAACCCCTGTCAATCCCTAGGTAGCAGCAGGTGCTAGGCGCTAGTCAACCGAATTACCAGAAAGCCCCGAGTCGGCCTCTACCAGTCTCTTCCGTGAATCTCTGGTGAAACCACGGCATGGTTTTATCGTGTTGGCTATAATGTCCGGAATACCACGCAGCTTGTATCCCCATCCTTATGCTACAGTCTTCGACTCACGCTCCCCTCTTCAACCCTCTTGATGGGATCAGTTACAGTTCTTCGAAGTCTTGCCAAATGATTGTAGGCTCGAAACATTCCCGACCTACTGATTCTTCCTCACGATTCAGCACCAAAAATCGAAAACGTTTAAACAGGGAGACCTTCCACAAACACAACATCATACACAGTTCCGCTCGCACGTACCATAAGATGTAACTTTCCGGGCTACTACTCTGTACTCCCAGTACAATGATTCGCGACTCACCAGTACAACCATGTATGTAGGATATGGCAACCTAGGTAGTTACTAAGTCCTTATACAACCATCGTATACCCTTGGCTATCAACATGTACTACTCTCGCCAATGAGCGTTTGATAACTTCCCTTTACATTAACCAAACCGTACGCAGGTATACGTGTATCAAGTGTACTCCTTCGCGGGATACACTCCCGTATCGGCGTCGCGGCTACTACCACCCGTAATCCCAACCACCTTATCACCAGCACCTAAGCCCCCCCATGGCCCCATGTGAATCGCGCTATTCCGACGCCTAAACCCCTGTCTGCGATACCAAGGCCGCCAAAAAACTATGAACGCAGAAACACTTGCTGATAATAAAGCCACCGGAGTAAGAAGAAGGCATAAATGCCCCTTGAGATCCCATATAAAGTGGCCTAGGTCTGGGCGTCCCGGTACTTTATCCACATCATAAACTTTCGGGCCCAAAGGTTCACTTGATTGGTCTACCGCAGGTTCTAAAGCTGAAGCAGCAGGCTGGGGTGAGCAGCCATGGTTGTTAGAGCCGCCGACCTCTACACCCTTTGCCTAGGATTAACAATGCTAAAATCGGCGGCTTGAACGAGCTGAACCCTATATGATTCAGAAGCCAGCTTTCTCACTTCCAAGCTTATACCCTACTAGGTACTCCCGCTTGACGGGCAGTGTTGACAGCTACACATATGATGTTATATTTATACTTGCACCTACCGGCAGCTGCGGGGAGCTACAGGTAGTGCCGTTTTTGCAACCTGCCGCTATCCGCATAATTACCGGCCGTCTGGTCTTCCTAAAACCGGGTAGACGGGTGCAGGGCTGTTCTCACATAGGCCAGCAACACCTCGCAGGTAAGTTGCACAATAAGTGCAGTTGTATTGAACGAGAACGATGAGAAGGCTGGCAAAATTGAAGTACCTAACAATTGACTTAAGTGTCCGGGCAGTTAATATCTAGAGAGCAAGTTAGAAGCACACACCCTCAAGTCATAAGCTGCTACGAGACTACTGCAGCCTAGCTAGCCGGGTCGCGGCTAAGCCCAAGTCTCTGTCACAACATATTTCGTCGTAGCACGATATCCCAAATTGATGAGCAAGGCTGCCGGATCTTGAGAACTATTTTCGAATATCACTTGGTAGCCCCGCGTATCGAGGCTGAAAGGCCCTACGTGACCAGCATGTCAATCGATTTTTTGCCCGTCGCCACTCAGTATGCACTTGGTCCAGCCAGCAAGAAACCGCCTAAATTTCGTAGTCAGCAGAAGTCGAAACCGTTTCACTTGATCCACGTACCATCGATGGGAAGTATCGCTCCGTTCGTGTACATCCCAGCCTGCGATGCCAAATAGATAGCAGTCCCAGCCATCTCTCGAACATCTCCAGCTCTCTTTGCCGGGATATCAACCTCCTTGCCATGGGAGCTGATATTTTTCTCATCACTACCCTCGGTTGTCATCTCAGAAGGGAAGACACCCGGCGCAATGGAGTTGAATCGGATCTTCAAGCCGCTGAACTCCGTGGCCATCATCTTTGTCAGGTGGATGACAGCAGCCTTGCTAGCATTGTATGACATGTGATTCTGGCTCCACTTTGTGAGGCCGGAGATGCTGCTAATGTTGATCACACAACTTGAACGGCCCTTTGTGCGCTTTGTGCCTTCTTCGAGTAACTTCAGGAACGCCAAGGTCACAAAATACGCGGAGGAAACGTTCGTGTTGAACACTTTTTGCCAATCCTCGAAATCTTGATTGTCGTAGAAGTTTTGCATCTTCTCGCTGATTGTGGTGCCAGGCTCTTGACTTTTCGGGCCCGCAATCCCCGCATTGTTGAACAGGACGTCAATATATCCTTCGGCCTGTTGGATATGTTTGACTATTTCTTCAATTGAGGATTTGGACGTGACGTCTCCTTGGACCGGGATGATGTTTCCCGGTCTATCGGCTGAATACTGCTCTGCGGTCTTCTCGAGGATGTCTTCCCTGCGTCCGATGATGTAGACCTTGGCCCCGTTTGCGGCGAAGGCTTGGGCAATCATAAGCCCGATACCCTAGTTTGGGCCCAGTAGGTTAGCTGAAACGCCAGAGCAACTGAAGAGCGTTTAGGCCTTTCATACCGTTCCACCGCCAGTGACCACCACGACCAGGCCTTCAACCGAAAATAGGCTGGAGCAAGTCAAGTCATGGCCGGAGGTAGCGCTTTGCGGCATGTTGAAAGGCTCAATTTGTCTCGCGTTTAAAGGAGCTTAGGAATTAACGATACGGCAACGTCGATTATTTTGGCGTTACAAGACAAAATTAATTGTGGGAGTAATGTGATACGTGAGAAATGGAATCAACAGAGGGACGTCTATAGGCCTGGGCGTGCGTAACAAGCCAGGGCGTTGCGTAAAGATGAGCAACGCATGACATCAAGAAGTACAACGACATGACGCGTGATGTCGACACGTTCGACTGGTTTCGAATACTATCTTCAGTCGTCACATACTAGACCAACACAAACTTTGGCGTCTCCCATACGCTATTATCCAAACCTTTGTACCAAAAGGCTGGTGTAGGACCATCGAAAGACTTGGGGTCCTTGGCACTGGATGCTAAAATTACTGACATCTCGTGCGCATGTATTGATTCAATCAAATTCATTGGCAGTAATCGCCTCTCAACCACAAACGCAGATTTAAATCACAAAACCTCTCCGAGCCTCACTATCCTTCAGTGCATGTCGCAGTTATCGGTGCATGAGAATACTCCATGAACTCGATTCGGTTAGATAGCTACATTTATGCCTTCAGACTAGAAAGCTGCGGCGATCCTTCGCCTGGCGGGTTGCTAAACCTTGTCGTAACGAATACTTTCATCAGCCCATCCTTTGAGCTCCTCTTGTCAAACTTCGCATACAGTTCTTCCATCTCTGTCAATGGTATCCTGTGGCTAATCATGATGTTAGGATCGATTCTTCCCGGTATGATGTAGTCTTTCAAAATTGTTTCCCAGTACTTGAGTACTGGTGCTTGACCATTTCCTATAGCCCAGTCAGCGTATTGCTCCCTCGGCACAGCACCTCCTGGTATTTTAAATCGGCTGTTAGGTGCACTTTGGTGATACTAACCTATAAATCGAATACCAGTCTGCATTATGGCGCCGACATTGAGGTGGTTTGTGTAGCCGGTGTATAACCCAGTGATTCCAATCCTCCCATATGGCCTTACACTCAATATCATTTCATTGAGAATGTCGGACGAATCGGTTTCAAGTCCAATCGCAGTCTCGACCTTGTGGATGATGGACTTTGAATACTCCCCGGCGGCGCACTCCAAAGCAACATCAAGGCCTCCTATTGCGACTTTCTTGAGTTCTTCGGTAACAGACTTGAATGTCGAAACGTTAAGGATTTCGAGCTCCGGGATCTTCGACTTTGCATACTCCAGCCGCCAGGAAACTGAGTCTATGGCGATAACCCGCTTGGCACCCTTAAGGAACGCCCACTTGGCGGCAAACAGGCCTATTGGCCCCATTCCCCAGATTCCGACCTTGACTCCTGTCAGATACCAAGTTCACAGCCCATCATAAACACTGGTTGCCAACACTTACGGTTTCTCCGCCATAGACATGAGTATCTTCGACGCAGTTGTAACTCGTTGGAAGCACATCGCTAAGGAAAAGTGCTCGCTCGTCCGTGATGCCATCCGGTAACACCAGTAAATTAGTGTCTGCAAAAGGCGTACGAACATATTCAGCTTGTCCGCCAGCGTATCCACCAGCGAAGTGGCTGTACCCCATTACACCTGCGGTGCGGTGGCCGTACATTGCGTTCGCAACGGAGGAATTGTTGGTACGTTCGCACTGTGATGACAGTTTTTGGACGCAGAAGCGACAAGCTCCGCAGCTGATTTGAAAGGAGGCCACTACTCTGTCGCCAACCCTCACTTTCGTAACGCTGCTCCCAACGCTTTCGACAATGCCCATATATTCATGCCTAGATTAGTTCCAATCGTCAGTTGATTGACCGGCTACGGCACTGGATAAAGCATTTGTGTGGGATCTCTATATAAAACTCGCTGCGGGGACCATGAGATAGTATACCCTAGAATATCGCCCTGCTTCATCTCGATAACGGCACCATGGTACAGATGTAGGTCACTTCCACAGATTGTTGTGCCAGTGACCTTGACGATTGCGTCTGCGTCGTTGATGATGCGGGGTTTCGATGTTTCCACAACCTTGACTTTGTTCTTCCCTTCCCAGACGACAGCTAGCATTTTCTCGCCCGACGGGTCGGCAAACTCGTGGCGGATACCATAATTGTTGACACCGGCTTTAGCAGCCGTGCCTTCCTCGTACTCACCTAGCTGCTTCTCGACGGCGTTTGCGGCGGTATTGGCCATGTTCAATTCGTGCTTCCGGGGGAATTTTGGCCTTCTGCGTATACTCGGAGGATGATTTAAACCGAGCTTAAGTCTGGAGTGTTCATTGAGAGGGGGCTCGAGCTTAGGAGAGATAGAAAATGGTTTGTTGTTGATATTGATGCTTGTCAGTGATCAGTATGTCGTAGGTAGCATGGTGATGGAACAGCTGTAGTAATTGGCCACAATTGGCTGGTAGTACGCTGCCGTGACGTCGATGTCGTTTGGAGCCGTTGATGTCATCGGCCGTTCAATTGAATTACAACACGGAGCACGCGGCAACACGCTAATCCCCAGAAAGGAAGTTACCGAATTAGGAAATACTGGATGTATTGATATTGGTGTTATTTGGTGATTTTGCAGCATCTCGGAGTCGCGAAATCGGTCCAGCTAACAAAACTCACCTCGCACAGCAATTGATGTCCTCGAATTCACCTTAGTGCCATCTAATGCCGCTCCCTTGGGGGTTTCTGGCACCCATAACCCGGAACGACCGAACAAGAAGCCAGAACGCGAGCGGCTATAATTTGCGAGCCCCGCCGTCGTACCTAACCGAGCAGATACCATTCACCAATGCACCATCGTTTTCATGATCAGTCATCTTCAATACTATGGGAGTAACTCTGGACAAAGAAACATCCGCAAGTGGCGCAAATACAGTATTCGTCTGTAAGCTTTAATTGTACAATTGTGCGCTACAGATATGAGCAATTTAGCTAATTTAGCCTACGTCTTTTCATGTTAGATTCACTTAGTACTAGTATGTCTAAAACCATACACATAGAGTTATCACCCTAACAGTAGCAAATTAATACTAAAGTTACGAATTGACAAGTATCGTGAGAGTTTGCCATTGATTCGCCAACGCTCGGCCGTTCGAATGGTATATTGCTTCGGGCCGAGCCCGCGGGACAATACAACTTGGAATTTCGAATTTCGGAACACCGACATGATACAAGGAATATATATAAACCACTAATAGCTAGGAACCCACCATTACAAGGCCACAGCTATATCTATATATATGCAATTAAGCCCAAGCACAGCCCAATATTGATGCCTATTAAATTATAAAACCTATTTACAGCAGCGTAGCTGGTTGATTCTCAGTCGCCAGTACCGTCTCTACTGTAGAAATAGTCCCTTCCGTGCCTGCCTGCGAAAGCGGGGGCGTCAGCTGCTGGATCATGGACTCCCTCTCCGGCATTGCTTCCAACTCCAGTTGCGGTTCAGCCTGGGACTTAAGCTTCCGTTCTTGAAACAGGAAGTATATAATACCACCCGAAAGTACGGCGGACAATCCGAATAGGCCTCCCGCTATCCCAAGATGAACAATTCGTTGGTTCGGCGCGCCGGAGCCGTTTGTGCTCTTGGGGCTCTTCATCGATGAAGAGGGTTCACTGGCCGGAATCCCATCATGGCCAAGCCCAACTGAATCCGTAGTATTGGCCGCGCGACTAGGTTTAGTAGTTTCGGTCCGGTACGAACGCGTATTGTATGGACTGGCAGAACTAGCGGTAGAACCAGCAGGCCAGTACACGTCCGTTTCGATAGTGCTAACTGCATCTGTGGGAACGCCTGTTTCAATAGTGCTGGATACACCTGGCGCGGCTAATTCGGTAGTGCTCGTTATAGTTGTGGAAGTACTGGTTTCGCCAACCCCGGTTTCGGTCAGGGCATGAAAACTAGATTTGAGGTCATCAACTGGGCTAGACGCGCTTGGAACAGATGTATCAGTACTAGGCCCAGGGCCGTTGCCTCCAACGGGAAAACCACTTGTTGTTATATTAGCAATGATAGCGCTGCTGATCAAGTCTGTGATTTCTGTCTGCGACGTGAATGCGGTAGAACTCGATGGAAATGTAGCCGCCGGAAGTGGCGTTGCCTCGACTGAATCAGTGGGCGTACCATCCGCTGGAAGTGGCGTTGCCTCAACTGAATCAGTGGGCGTACCATCCGCAGCTCTTGGTATTCGTGGGCCCATCTTGCTTGCGTTCGCGCTGCTACGACTTGTACCTGCTGGTGCATGTTTGGACTCTAGGGGCTCTGATGACAGTATTTTCGAATATCGTGGGCTCTGTGCCCATTTGAACGCGCCGGCGCTATTAGGATGTGATATAGGGTTGGTATATCTAGTTTTACTGGTGCTTCTCGGATTGGGGAATGCACTCGACGTGCCAGCATCTGTGGTGATAGCGGGTGAAATAACGCCATTGGCGATAGCTGCTTCGGTGATTTTTATAATGGGGGTGGAGGTGGAGGTCCAGGTGACAATAACAGATGTGTTTGTAATAGGCGTCGGGATACCGGTATCATTAGCGGATGGAGTGGTGATATCGAGGATGCGTTCGAGGCCGAGGGTATCTAGGGGCAAAGCACCAGTTGATGCTAAAAGACAGAAAACCGAAAAGAACGAAAAGAACGACAACGGCCAGGAACTCATGGTAGACTATGTAAGTCCCATCAGAGAGGGTGTTAGATAAACCTAGCCAATGAAAATTTGTGGGTACCCATATACCCACAAGATTTCGTACGCTAGGATACTGATAACTGAGACTATGGAACTCGCGCCCTCCGCGCTTTCGTCATCCAGAGCGTGCAGATATATCTACCTCTGAGCTGAAAGGCAATCACTAAGCCGTTAGTTTAGGATGCTGATACAAATAACAATCCCGCCCTCTGCTACAAGTGAGCATCCGTGCATATTCTCCAAACACACCCCTGGTGCGCAGGTAGCTGGTAGAACACGAGGCTTATCGCCATGCACTGCGCCGGCCGTATATTCCCAAATACACTCCGTAACCAGTGCGACTGTACGTGCACGTATGTACATGGACCCAGGGAAGGGGCACAGCTGGACATATCAGAGGACGGCCGTTCGCGCTTGGCTGCTGTGCCCTGTTTGCTCAATGATAGCGTTTCACAGCCGAGATTCTACAGCGCGACTTGGGCTCCCCAGGGCCCAGGCTGAGGGGCCCATATAAAGCGTGGAAACCATCAGCCCCGCATCGCGCGCCAGCTTGTCATACCTAAACTCGATGTTTTCCATACCGATATACCAATATTCCGTATATAAATATATATCCAGAGCCAGAGTTTTCCCGAACTACGAGAATAATAGGTTGGCATACTTTTGCCGCGGCGCAGTTGGTGCAATCGTGCCAAGAACAATATTTCTCAGCTCAGCCGTGGTTGGTTGCACAAAGCAAAACAAGGTGTCGCAGCCCAGCGCCAAATTGGGGTGAGCCAGTCATGAGCTTGACGATGATACAATCGGGCTTCTTCACGTCGACAGTCTCACAGTGCCTAACGCGAAATCTTTCTAGGTACGTCGTATAGATATATTACTTAATTAGCCCAAGTATGTACAGAAAACGACGAGTTAATATGATACAAAGATAGCGTCTATCGATCTGGAACACCTCCCTGGACATCACGGGCTTCCTTTCGCGGATTCCAGCTATACGCATTCTCGCCCGTCCAGATGCCCTGAGAGTCCGGATCAGGCTGCACCTCCACCCCGGGCGGCAACGGCGCCAGCATCCCCATTTTCTTCCTCTGCTCCCTCTTATAAAGCCAGATGCCAAGTATGATTGCAGCGACCGCAACGACTCCCCCTACAACCCCGCCAGCTATGGCTCCAACATTCGTCGAACTGCCGCCGACACTATCCGATGCTCCGACAGCAGTGTCACTAGGCCCCGCCCCCCCCGTGCTGGTGGTCGAGCCCGACTGCGTCCTGCTCGCACCTGGAGCCGTCGCGCTTGCACCCGATGCTGACGTCGTAGCTTGCCCGGTCCTGGTCGCGGAAGCCGGAGCGGTTGCGCTCCTGGTTGCTGAGGAGCTCAGAGGCGGTAGGCTTATGGCGATGCCGTTTGCCCTGCAGTTTTCCACGGCGTATTGTTCGGCTTGTTCGCGGTCGGCATCATTACAGACTCGCCTGACGCATTCCGTTGCGGATTCCATGTATCCTCGCGATATGCAGAGGCAGCGCGCGTCGGTCTGGAAACAGCTGGACTGGAGTAGGGCTTCCGCTCTGCAGTCCACAGCGCAGAGGGGGAGAGCCACGGATACTTGCGCGTGCGCCATCTTCAGGGCCAAGACGAAGGCCAGCGCGAAGGCCCAGGAGTGCCGTGTTATCATTTTGAAGGATTTCTAAGGATCAACGGCTTGCGAGGTAGACGTCGACGTCGAGCAGGTTGTTTGGAGGATATATGGAAGAAGGATAGGAGTGTGGACAGGATATAGTCTGGTTTTATCGTACCATCGATACCCCCGGGATCCTCCTTGCTGGTTTTATCCCCAAGCATTCCACGCATCCAATATTTGACTTTTTGTCTCGGGGACCTGGCGTCGAAAGACTCCCCTCGTCGAATCTCCTTTTCGGATAGCCGAGCTCGCTGGATCAATACGTAGTCATACAGCCCTGATCCGCCCCTGCGGTTGACTAAAACTTCACAAGGCAGCTGGTAATATTTCCAATCCAGGCCTTGTTGCCCTGCCCGGGCCGGCTACCAGCTGCCTCTCCAGGAAGACCCTACCATTGGGCAATCATTGTCACACAACCTTGTCGATGCTGACATCGAAACAGGGAAGCCCTTCCTTTCGCTTTTACTACAATAGCAACACATATTACTCGACTAACTGTATCCTTGTATATTATTCTATATTGTAAACAAATATACGTATATTAACTATATTGGTCCGGGATTGGATATTCCTCCGAGTGAGACCCCAGTCGTATACCCACTATACTCGCACTCCGATCCGTTCATACCCTGTAATCTTTGGCTGGGCTCCGTCTGTCATTTTCTTCTATCATTTACCTTTTAATAATACAGGCACAGAAGATAAGGATGAGGAGACGAAGCCACTGATGTCACTGTACGTTAGAAGTGCGCAACACAAGTTTATTCTCTTCCGCGTAATTATTCAAGAATATTTTTTCTACAAAATTAAAACGACTCTCCAGATACAGAAGTTTCGAAAGCAGCAATAGTCACCATAGAACTGGGAAGGGATCTATGCGAACCATGTAAAACCAACCAAAATTTTATATATTTTCTATATGGGACGTCGAGCCGATACATTTCGCACCGCCCTCGTTGATGAGACCATATAATTCCGCCAACCGAGCCATACAAGGTGCCGCCAGCATATATAAATGCAAGGGCCACCCATACCTTTCACCAATGGCGATCTATTCTAGAATTATGTACCCGCCAAGGCCTTATCCGGTATAACAGAGGTCCTTCTTCAATTTCTCGAGGTACAGTTCGTTGTCAGCGACCAGTTTTTGAAGCGATTCCTTCTGCTGTATCAATTCCTCGACGAACCCGCGCTGCTCAGCTTCCACCCAGCCGGCACCAGCATTCTGAGCGGCCTCAGGCGCATCAGCTGGATCCGAGAGTAGTTGCTGGAGCCTTTCCACAGAATCTAGTTCCAATGCCAGCCCGTCGGCCCAGGTCTCGTAACCTTTGGTCTTGAACAATTCCGCAGTGTCCAGTTCTGGACCCGCCCCTTTGGCGCATTCTGCAATGTTGCTGAGTTTGAATATAGCGTCTAAGCCCTCGCGGTGAACTTTCAGCAGCTCGAGAGTCTCTTCTATAAGATCCAATTTTCGAGACTTCAGTGATTCGACTTCTGGTGTATCTCCGATAGCGACCTGTGGGGTTTCGGCGGCACCCTGGCACATTGGACGTATAAAGTTCATAATTATAGTGGTATGCCTTGCTTCTGTCAACGAAATCCCTTTTTCTTTTCTTTTCTTTTATAGTGATCCAAACCTGAAAGCTTCGAAGGTATGCCCCGATGTAAAGAAATAGTCCTTTCCGCCTCAAGGATATATCGCTTCTGCCTTTAGGGAGGCTGAAAGATAAGTCTAGACACTATAGTGGTTGGCTAGCTTGCAATCGAACTTGGAGTTGAAAGTTTGTAGTTAGAAGTGCACGACGCGATTTAGAACTGCTGAGGGATACCCTCCCAATCAGGAGCTAAAGCAACTGTGACGAAATATTATGACTGATTCCTGTCTCAAAGTCAAAATGAAAGGCATAGTATATTTATAAGGGGGGCATTCTGTAAATCTCGCCCTTAATGGCCATTTTATTGGGCGAATATTCACCTATATCTTCATGCTCTCCGCTACTGAGGCGAGTATGGATTTTTGAGGCAACAAAATCGACGGACATGTATATATATATCGAAATTCGCCCAAGGCGGTTCGCCCTCGCAATTAACAGTCAGTGAACAAAAGATCTTGGGACGGACGATGCTAAATGCACATGGTAATATTTACGCTGGCCTACACATGCACGTAACATGGTCGCATACTGCGACGCATGCATCGACGTCGTCGCACATCTGCCTAAGC
This sequence comes from Drechslerella stenobrocha 248, assembly GCA_000525045.1. NCBI lineage: Eukaryota > Fungi > Ascomycota > Orbiliomycetes > Orbiliales > Orbiliaceae > Drechslerella > Drechslerella stenobrocha. Next base: position 182,997 of record KI966425.1, on the reverse strand, counting down.
TGGTGTAGCTGAAACGAAATTACTTAAATGAACATATAATATTAGCCATCAGAATACATCAACAGTCACCCCGCTGGTAGATATCATACGCAAAGATGCACGAGTTTACAGGTAAAGAATTCCGGAAGAAGAAAAGTAGAACAAAGAAAAATAGTCGATACAGGTACCAGTCGTTCTACCACAACGTGATAGTTTCAAGATCCAGAAATGACAAACAAGAACAATAGAAATAAGGAGGCCATCAAAGAAAGCCAATAATGCAATACATCATGTTAATTGCTTTCAAACTGGCCATCGAGTAGCGTATAAGCATGGTAATCCAAGCACTAACGTAACGAACCGCGCCCGCCTGGGTCGATTTGTCACAACAGCTCTTTCCACTCAAGCCTAGGCGCCTAGGCGCCTCTTCAGCGTTTCCCCAGAAAACTGCTAGCCCTTCCGCCTCACCCAAAATGATATAATTCGCGCGGCTTTGACGTAAGACGGAGCGCTCTAGTTCAGCGGAAGGGTCAATATAATCGCGCGCACTAGGACTCCGCTTGGAGACTTCATGCGGAGCAGTGTTAACTACAACACCCAAAACTTCCGCCACAGAAAGAGCCTGACTAGCCGCTAGTTTGGAGAATGCTATCCGGATATATCCGCGTAGAGACTTCTTTAACGTTAACATGAAACCTCCGGTGTGACAGAGCTGCGCTAAGAACAGCATCTCCGCGTTGAGTCGGGCATGACCGTGGTTCTGATCATTTCGAAGTGACAGTTGGTTCCTTGTTGTGACGAGTTTTTCAAACTCACGAATATCATGAGGGCGACATAGATTTCTTCGGCGTTGATGACGGATGACGACGAGGTATAGCTTAATCTGATATTGATCAAGATTGATCAGCCTACCGTAAATGCCTATGCTGAACACAATAGTATATATCACAATGATATTTAATACAGTATTGCAAAGATTTCTGGTAGCTAGACCATAGGAAGACAACGGGACACCGCCATTCCTCTACGCCGATTATCGGCGCTGGTAGAATTACAGAGCTGTTTCATATGAATAACATAATAGGTATGCTAAGACCAAATGTTTGTGAAAGTTTAGAGTTTTCCTGGGAGCTCGACCTCTCCCGCTGCCATAATCTGATAGGTGAATGTGGTAACGCTACAACTATATGCTTGCAGTCAGATTCATAGATGCAGGTATCATCTGTACTCTAACAATTACCAACTGCAGCAGGACTACCTGGCTCGCGAGAGCGTTCAACATGACCGCCTGGCTCTGAAGTATATATATATATATATATACGGATTGCAAATTGCCCAATATGTTTTTTTTGTCAACTTCGAGACCTTCGGGTTCCACGCCAATACGAGACCGAGGAGCTCTAGTGCCATGCCGGTATTTCATAAACCCTACTATATGATCATATGGTCATGTAGTAAGGAGGAGCGAACTGCTACTAGTACTAGTTAGGGCCTCTAATGCAAAACTAGTTCGAGATTAGACGTCGCCGTCCCACCATAAATGCTAATCTCCATCTTGGCGACCGCTGCCATAATCTGATAGGTGAATGTGGTAACGCTACAACTATATGCTTGCAGTCAGATTCATAGATGCAGGTATCATCTGTACTCTAACAATTACCAACTGCAGCAGGACTACCTGGCTCGCGAGAGCGTTCAACATGACCGCCTGGCTCTGAAGTATATATATATATATATATACGGATTGCAAATTGCCCAATATGTTTTTTTTGTCAACTTCGAGACCTTCGGGTTCCACGCCAATACGAGACCGAGGAGCTCTAGTGCCATGCCGGTATTTCATAAACCCTACTATATGATCATATGGTCATGTAGTAAGGAGGAGCGAACTGCTACTAGTACTAGTTAGGGCCTCTAATGCAAAACTAGTTCGAGATTAGACGTCGCCGTCCCACCATAAATGCTAATCTCCATCTTGGCGCAAAAAGAGGAGCATCACAAGAATGCCGTTGCTACAATTGGCAAATTGCCGATCCAGAAAAATTGTCTCGAGAGTAACCAGCCTGAAATAGTGCAAGATGTAATAGTACAAAACTGACTTGTATATGCAAAGCGTAAATCTAAACCGTCTGATGCAACCCCTGAGCCAGCGATATATCCCCAAAATGGTCGAGAAAATGCAGAACCCAACATGCCAGACACCCAACCACTACGACGACAATAGACCGGACCCACAAAATACAAGTGAAACTTGAAGAAACCGAAAGAAAGAAGCAAGCAAACCCATACCAAGTAAAACGCACCAGCAGCAAACTAAGGCACCATTCCAACCCAAGTTTAAACACTAACGCCACGAGCCAGCCAGCCGCCCCTGCCCCTCCACGCCCACATCCACAACCCAATAGCAATCATACAACTGGCAACCATACCCGCAAAACTCCCCTGATAACACTTCAGCCCAAAGCAAAGCCCATTACCAAGCCCATGGTCTCCGTTGTTCTGTCGCTCTGCCTCGGAATCATAGATCAACGCGAAGAGGAGGCCAAATACCGATGCTCCACCTGCTGGCAGCATGGCGATTACTCCCCAATTGGTAGCAAGGTTCTCCACACCCCACACAACGGAGACTATTGTAGGGGCGAGTGTGAACACTGCGCCGTAGCCAACGCCTACGAGTGAGGATACAACGTAGAACAGCTGCGGGTGGACTTGGATGTACCCTGACGACAAAAGAGAGTATGGAATGAGCATCAGGGCGGTGAATAGGATGAGCAACAAGATTCTTGAGACTGTGAAGCGTTTCGCGCGCGCATCCTGCTCATCGCTGGCAGGTGCAGGCTCGACCGGAGGTCCGAGGTAGTCGGATAAGACTCCAGAAACAAGTCGAGCAAGCGTTGAGGTTATGGCAATGATGCTGACATTGACGGCAGTCTCATCCGATGCAGCGGTGGTGGAAGACGCCGGCTGGATCGTCTTGATCAATGCCCCCATGTTGTTGATAAAGCTTTCGCCAGGACCAGCAGTCAGGAAAACACCGGCGGCAAACCACCACATCGTCGGGTCGGACAAGAAGTTCCGAGTATCGTCGTTCAACAGCCTCCTCTTGACCACCGGGGGGATATCTTGCGGATCATTGGACAGGACGGCCGCGCCATACTCGACATGCTCCGCCGCTGTTGGGGAGGACGCTAGTAACGGTGCTGTTTCACCGCGCAAGGTAACCTCATCGAGGTCCGGATCCGGATAGACCTTCAAAAACACCGACCCAAGCAATCCGACTGCGAGGAGATAAACTGCGAAGAATGTGTAGAGACTGTTGATATCCAACTCAACCCTGCCGTCTCCATCCTGACTCTCCTTTATGAAAAAGGCATTGGCAACCTGACTCATCCAGAACGGACTGAGCCCGAACGCACTGATAGGAATCGCAAGTGCCAGTCCCCTCCGCTTGGTGAAGTTCTTGGCGCAGGTTGTCATACCGGTCAGGTACATGCTGACGGTTCCACCACCAATAAGCAGGAAGGCGAAGAACATGGCCGCATACGAAAGTTTGTTGGTGTAACAGTAGGCCGCGAAGAGGTACCCTGGAACGAACATGAGGATGGACACCAGCGACAGTCGGTCCGGGCCATAGTTATCGCAGATCCAGCCAAAGATGGGGACGAGAAGGTACATCCCAAGTTCGGCGGCAATAGCGATAGCGTTGATTTGCATCTGGGAGTAGTGGATATGTCGTTGGAACAGCGGCGTATATAGGGAAAACAGGAGGATGGAACCGGCCGACAAGCTATCACCGTATCTCGGTCAGTCAACATGGCAACCCCTTAGAACAGAAAACTGAGGAACACAGTACCAGCTAACCAGAGCGCAGGCTCCGGCAGAGTATCTCAACCATTGCACCCGCTTCCTCCGCTTCATCGATAGTGCCTCATTCGGATGCGGCGGCGATGGCGACGGCGTAGCGGCCCTGGACGACCCGGCGGATATGTTGGCGCTGCGGATGCCCCTGTACTCGACGACTTTGGCGTCCTCGGACGGCTTCAATAGGGGCGACGAACTCATGGTGGGAGATGGGATGTAAAAGAGAGAAGCACCCCGCTCTTGAGGCCTGTGAGAAGTCCGGGGTGTCGAACAACTTATACGGCCCAGGACGAGAGAGGATGGAGAAGGATGGAACGACCTGCTGATTCCGAAGACGCACGCGGACAAACACGTCACGGCAAATTGGGCCGTTTGACCGGCCGCAAATCGGCGTCGCACAGCCAGTCGTCCTTTCCGCATCGGGCGATGCAACACAAACGTATATTTCACGACTTCTGCGCCCTGAAGACGAGTTACCATAGAACCGATATCGCGATGTGCACGAAAGAATATATGGCAAGGCACAAGCTTTACGCTGCGAACATAAATCAACCAAGTTGAAAGGAAGAAGAGCAGCATACTCATTAGACTGCAAGTACGTGAACAGATACAATCGCAATCAATTCAAATTCGAACCAACCCAAACCCACAGCTGTACAGGTCAGACGTCATGATCTCTTCCTATACAGGCCTATGAGAAGATGTCGAGTACCAAAAACAATAAAGCCCTAACAACGGCGCGAATGGCAAACAAACGTCGTCAACCTAAGAAAGCTCCTGTCCATCACTGTTTTTATGACCATATATCATACATATCAAACCCATCCCTAGAAGCCAACCCACTCCCCATGCTAGAAGCTCCTAACTGTCGCCCACTGACCCAAAGTGAAAGTCCAGCCCCTCATCAGACCCCTCAAACCCTTCCCTGGCGCCCTCGTCCTCCAAACCCCTCTTCTTCTTGCGCAACAATACCTCGTTATCAGCCCCCGCCTCCAGCGGATTAACATGCACATCATTCAAAGCCGGATCGTAAGCCTCCATGTCGTAATTCGACTCCCCCTTATCCTCACCCCTCCACAAGGGCTTCGGCACCAACATTTTCTGCGACTGAAACGCTCCCTCCGTGCACAGACAGCCAGCAAGGTAGCAATTCTGCACCAACCGCGGAGTACATCCGCTGTCTTCATCGGGAATCATATACCAGCCTTTATACTCCGCTGAGCAAGCACAGTTGAAACAGCTGCGCCTAAAAATCGCCATGGATTGCTCGAACGAATGTGGGTTGAAGAAGATGAGACTGCCAGAGTTCATCGTGCGCAGCGAGGGGCAGAGGACTGACACGCCGCTGTCCCGCTTCTCGACCTTACCAGCCATGGGGGCGTCGTCGCTGCCGTCATCCTTTGTCCTTTTTTCCAGCTGCGGTTCTGCCCGTTTCTCCGACGGCGCGTCCGGTTGGTCGGCTGGGTCCGGATAGTTGACCAGGTCGTCGATATACCCAGGTAGTTTGGCCGGGTCATACCCGAGTTCCCTTAGCCGAGCTACAATTACCGCGCGCTTATAGTCTCGATACTCTTTCATGTCGCCGACAGCTCGTTTGTCTTGTGTGGCCGCCTCGGGGCCAAGATCGCGGTGGGAGATCGAGTGACCGAAGGAGCCATCGTCGGCAGCGTACGCGGATGGGGGTATTGTGTTGCGATATTCCTGGAACTCGGATACCTCTTGATACAGACGTTTAATGTTCTCGCGGCGGACTTTGGCGTTGTGTTCGTTGCGACGTTCTCGTTCACGTTCCGGTGATAATGGTCTAGGCGGGCTTCGTCGTTCGAATTGATGGCCTTCTTCTCCGGAGGGTTCAGTGGGGGAACCAAGTAGGTCCGGCACGATTGGTATCTCGCCGGAATCGTCGGTATCATCAAGCAGGTCGAATTCTTCCTCAAAGGTCTTCTCTACCGCGTATGGCTTTGCGGTGCGTTTTTCAGGCTGCTTTTCCTCCGCGGAGACACCCTCGGGGAACACATTCCGCTCTTTGAGACTGGTAAACTCGCTCCCAACGGCTGCGTCCCTTTGCTGTAGCCCACCGACAGACGCATCCCGGGCTTTTATATCTTCTATATCTCCACTTTCAAGAGCTACTGGGGCTCTCTTCTCGAACGGCTCGGACTGAAAATCGCTCGGTGGGCCTCCAGTGCCCCGCTCTTCGATGGATGCCTTTGCAGCTCGTGGCCCTTTCGGATGTGAGTGAACGGCCACCGCAAACAGCAAGAAGCACGACGCAACCTGCCTCAACGAAACTGTCCTCATCCTTGCTGCCGGGCGGTCCTACCTTTCGAGACCGGAATGCTAGTATCCTCAAGATTGTTTGTCTTTGTCCGTAACTATAGTCGGGTATGATGTATGCTAATGATCTTCCGTATACAAATGGCCGGAATACTTGTAAACGAGCCCAAAACGATATGGTGGTCCACAAATTCGACTCAATCATCAGCATTCTGATTTTTGAAATGCATATGCTGTCCCTGCTATTTTGACCTGACGGGATCCATACCTGCGTGTTCACTGTGCTATAACCCTCTAACATTAAAAATAGTATGAAACACAAACGTTGGAAGAATACAACACCCACAAGTGTTGTTGGTTGTATCAATATATTCGAGGTACGTACACGATGCCTCTAGCTATCTAGTACTACAGGTACGACCGTATGAGCGCCAGTCCCAGGTAGCACTTCACTTCATGCATTTAACTATCTAATAGTCAGAGGTCCCAATTCCGAAAGGTCTAGCTCGGCTTTTAGGACCCTATAGAAATCACACGGAACACATGCGCAACCCTGACCTTGAGCTCATTCACTGGTACAATTCATTATTGTTCTGCAGCATAACAATTGTACAATCGTGCAACATCACCATGCAATGACATACCAACAGAGCAACTTCAATCGCAACTATTTAACGCTGCTTAACATGAGGCGAACACTCGCCACAACTTTCATCTCAATAACTACATCAGACGTTGTTCCGCCCCGGGACAGCCTGGTCACATATCTGCAACTTTTCCGCTCTAGCCCCCGCTAGCCGAATCAAACACATTTACATTTCTAGCTATACGTATATACTCTATCACCCTGGGGTTCTTGTCCAGCCTCTGGGGAAATAATCAAGTATCTGGCAAGTATTATTGGCATAGTTGCTGTGTTAACCTACTTGGTAGCTATTCGCAGCCACAGTACCGATATACTCACACAAATCCTAGCTCGATCGCCGAGACAACCACGGTATCATATTACCAGTACGCCGCGCAAAGCCGATACAGCCTAGCAATTGCTGTTGTTGTATATCAATGGTCGATATGCACAACAGTAAAACCACTGGGCGCGGCGTGGCTCTGCTGAAGGATCCTCCTCGGCCCTGTTTCGTTCGAGCTGCGGTTTGCTCACATGCGTATAGCCACAGAGACGACCGGTGTTGAAAATTTTCAATCACGAAATCTACGAAAGACAGCTGAGATGCAGGGTCTATCTCAGGAACGGTAGATAGTATTATCGATGCATCCGAGGCATATTCTACATCTTATCCCACCACCACCCCTCCTCCAGATATCGATCTGGCAGCCCAGGTAAGTCCCAAGCCCTCCTATTATACGTACACTCCGTCGCGCCCGGTTGCTGCACCGAGATACGAAAAAACTCCAAACAAAACCATGCGCAAACATACGCTACCAATCAGAAAAGCAGGATCCGTTTCAGCGTGAGATTAATAGCCAATATCTAACCCAATTGAATGGGTGGCGAAGTCCACGCGTGCTGGCCGCGTTATTCCTTCACGTAACCCATGATTCTGGTTACGATTTCTGTCGTGTCTGCCGCTCCAACATCATTCGCCCTCTCCTTCCCCTTCTTGCTGGTTTTCTTCCCTTTCTTGCCTTTCCGCTCCGCCATCTTCAACCCCTTGGTTATGGCTTTCTCCCCAAGCACAATCCTCTCCTGGGCCTCCTTCTCCTTCTTGCGTTTCTGCATCTCCACGGCGTGATCCACGTGTCCTTGCAACTCTGAGACCTGCGTCCGCAGCAAAACGATCTGCTCGGCGATCTGCCTCATGTCCTGCGTCTCCACCCTTGTTGCGTGGAGCGTGTCCCTCAAGTCCATCCTTTGGCGGTGGCGATTTATCGCCTGCGACTTGAACGCATCGAGCTGCTCGGTGTCGTGCTTGTACGATTGAGATGAGGCCCACCGCTGCCTCAGCTTCTCGGCGCCCTTGCCAGTCGCTTCCCTGAGCCGACCGAGAACGCTATTCTCCGATGAGGACGGGCAGTCGCAAGTCTTCCACGGGACGCCACACAAGTAACAAAACGAATGTCCGCACCTGTTGTAGCCCTGTTAGTCTCGACAGCACCATCTTGACTACACAGCATGTATGGCGAAACAATGCCACCTACCGACAAATCATGTGGAAGCACCCAACAGTAAGCTCCACAATGTGATTGCATTTTTCGCATTTACTCCATCCCTCCTCTCTGGCTGTCTCCAGCAGCAGTTCCGTATCTTTATCTTCAGGACAAACTCCATCGTGAAGCTCTTTCCCGCAGTGCACACAAGTAAACTTGGCGCACGGAATGCAGAATGCCGAGCCGTCCTGTATGCTCTCATGGAGTATATCCTGCTTGCAGTGAGTGCAGGAGGCGTGCTTTGAGGAATCATAGGCATCCTTCAGGTCCAGCAGCTTGTTGAGTTCAGCCTCCATTAGAACCTCGGCCGCGAAGGCAATTGGTAGAGTTTCGCAGCAGCGAGGTGGGTACTGCGATCTACGATCGACCACATGCATGATGTGATCGCGCATACAGTCAACGCAGTATCTATGGCCGCAGTTGAGTGAGAAGACGCGGTAGTTTTGGTGCATGTCGCCGCAGATGTTGCAGACGACGGAGAGTTCTTCTCGATAACGCTTGGAGGCCGCTTGTGCGGACGATGTCGGCTCATCCTCTTGCCAATCGAGAGACCAGCCTGCGCTGGCAGCCAAGACTTGAATGAGATCCTGTAGTTGCGAAAGCTCTTCTGCTGGGTCCTGTTTCTTCGGTTTGGCAGGTAGGGGCTTTGTAGTCGATGCAGCCGGCTTGGACTTCTTCTTCTTCTTGGAAACCTGTACCTTCTGCAATGGCGAACTTGAAGATTTTGCAGAGTTTGCTGAAAAGGCACGAAATCTCATTAGCTGGCGTCGACCCTCTCGATACTCTACCATTGAAAAAGCAGACTCACATGGTGCGGTCCCGAACAACGGTCCACGGGGGAGCGGGGCGCGCTTGCCAGCAGACTTTGATCTTTTTGGTGGATTGGCCTTGACTGGGGTTTCCGTGGTATAATTTTGACCCAAGCCAGTGTTTTGGTCGGTAGGCTCCGAAGATGATGGCATGTATCCTGCGTGCGCGACCTCCTGGGCGAGCTGCCAGTCGGTTTGGCGCGGTCCATCGATGTGCGCATAGATGCGAGGAACGGCCGCATCATCGACGCCGGGGCCATTGACATCGATATCCTCGCCGCGCTCTATCCGGCGGGCGACATTCGCATCGGCTTCAATCTGCTGGAGCCCGCGCAGCTCCTCCTCCAGCAAGGAAACTGCAAATTGAAAGTCCGGGTGGCTGTGGTCGTAGGCGGTTGAAGTAGATATTTCCAACATTTGAGCCGTGATTGCCGCAAAAAGAGGGGTGTCGACGTCAACAACCATGTTCGGATGGTGTAGCCAACCGTCTGGGTCCCACCAAGCAAACAGGACGGGCTATATGATATATAAAAGGCTGAGATATCTGACAGGGACGAGGTCGTTGGAGACTCGCAGATCGATGGGCAGTTCTGAAGAAACTTGTAGTTTCGCCCAGTTGGCGGCCGGCTTTTCAGGGCGGCGAACTGACAACAAGCCAGCGAACCAACACGTCAACACGTCGCTACTGGTCCGAGCTGAGTATCTGCAGCCAATCAGACGACGTCGATGCCGACAACAGCGCTTGCGCCTCGGATCTGGCAGGTGCTAGCTGCCTGTTGCGATTGGGTGCCTGAAGATTTCTGTCAGGGCGCCGCATAAGCTTGACTGACTCTTCATGGACGGACACGAATGAGAATTCCTGCTCAATTGATCAAGGTTGAACAGCAACCTTTTTAATAATTTGTTCATTTCTGAGACCGAAGCCAAATGCGGTGTTTGATACATTTGATACAGCCATATGGGAAAAGCGAAAGGCAGCATGGCGAATGTCGATATCAAGAGTGCAAGAATCAATCAAGTAGACGGGGCAATGCAGCATAACATACAACCCACATATCAGCAAGATGCACAGACGAGCAGAATAGACAAGACAAGCTCGCTTCGCAAAATCCGTTCCATAAAACCCTTTCCTAATAGGCACGTTTCCAACATTGAACAGAGAAACAGACTCCTCAAGGATGCCAATAACAGAGCGCACAAGACAAATAGTACAATAACAACGCTAATCTCAATCCAAGCAACATTATAAGGAAATATGATCAACCCAAAAGCCCAAAGCCAAATGACTCGGACGGGTCCAGGAACGAGTCGAAATCGAACGTCTCGAGACCCGGAACGGCTGGCCAGGCGTTTAGCTGCGTCATGCTCGATGCTTGGCCCTTGATAACCATACCGGATAAGTTCTTCAAAGGGAGCAAACCATGGCTCTGGCTCTGGTTCACGGCGGGGCTCTCTGTCTTCACGGGTGTAGCCGGTGTCGGTGTCGGGGATACCGTGGAAGCTGTATCCGTGTTTGACTTTGGGGTGGCGTCATTCTTCTTTGGAGATTTTTTCTGAAGCCTTGCACGCAGGGACAGGATCTCTGTCACAGCCTCATGCCTCTTCAGGGCCTCAGAGTTCCTATTTATCATAGTGCTTCGCGCCGACGCGAGGCCTGCCGCCCTTGCTTGCGACCACCCGCGATATTGTTCAACCAAGGCGCTTTCACTCTTCACTGGTCTATGAGATCCCTGATCTTTCAACATGCCCGGTTGGAATTCAATCTGTTCGCAAAGGCCACTCTTGTTGCATTCCATCGTTTCACGGCCGCATCTGTAGCAAAAGTTTACACCGCAGCTAAAACACCGGACGACTGTCAGCAATACCCTCGGAGATGCTCAAGCTTTGATTGAAGGCTTACCGGCACATTATGGAGTTGCACCCGGTATTCCGCTCCACCATATTGGAGCATCTTGGGCACTTGCTCCACTTGTTCCCCTGTGCAACTTCGAACAGTTTTTCCGTTTCTGGGTCAATAAGACATGGACCTTCGTGGAGAGGCTTTGCGCAGTGGATGCACGTGAGTTTATCACACGCAGCGCAATAGGCTGCGCTATTGACCATGATGTTTGCTGTTGGGACCCGCCCGTCGCAACTGTAACAGTACGTCGAGGACATTTGCTCTTTCAAGTATTTGACCTCTAAAAACTGGGTGAATTCGTCTTTGGTGAGAACATCGGCTGCCAAATTGTGATCCAGGGGCATGCAGCATTTGGCTGGCCATGCAGACGGGTCTTTGATGACCATTTGGAAGTTCTGGCGGAGACAGGAGTGGCAATGACGATCTCTGCAATGAAGTCGAGAGAGCTCGGAAACAGGGACCTTTTCCCCGCAGATGGCACAAGGAACCGGGCGTTCTTCTTTGTATCGGTACGGTATCCCCTTCTTGGAGGCTTGGTTATTGTTCGCCCTGCAGGGATGCGTCCAGCCAACAGTAGCCGCAAGGAGTTTTATGCGTTCTCCCATCCCCTTTTCTTCAGCCTGCTTTTTGAGCTGCTTCTTTTCATGGGCTGTAAGCAGCGCAGTGACTGGATCGGAATCTTGACTGTCCTGGGATTGCGAGAGGATAGCCGGGAGTTGCTTCTTTGGAGTTCTTTTTGCGTTCTTCCGCGGGATCGTTTTTCTAGAGTTTCCAGTTGCCCGCCCCGTAGAGGACCTCCTCCTCCTCGAAGCCGGAGTTGGAGTAGCAGGCGAATCGATGGCCATGTCGTCTGAAGATTGCTCCATACCCGGCACGTCGAGAAGTTCCGTATCGGCTTCAGGGCCGGCAGCTGGCTCAATAACTAGCATTCTTTTGATGGCGAGCATCGTGAGAACAAGGATCCAGGCGTGAAGCGAGTGAGCAAGTTGACAGATCTATGATCAAACAGTGACTGCAGCTCCCGGGCGAGTGGCTGGAAGGATCGAGATTCTGAAGATGAAGGCCGGAGTGCAGTTCTGGCAGACCAGGCGCAGATATTAATAGAGAGAACCCGTTGGAGCGATTTGGGCGGTGACTGGAGAAGCGTGGTGACGATGACTCCAGCGAGTCGACTCAACAGGACCCCCGCCAACTATCTCGGGATGGATACGGTCCCGCCAAGACCAGCCAGCCAGGACCCACGTCTGCCAGCTGAGCTATGAGTCGCGCGCTGGCATGCGGTGAGCCATTGGATCCGACGCGTGAGAATGTGATCTCGAGATTTCAGCCAAGCTGTGGTGGTGGAGCGTTCGATATTAATTGAATCCGGGGATTTCGTTGATGACTCCCAGCTGAGTAACCACTTCAGGCATGTTCCCAATGCGGAGTTCCTGTGTGACGACACCGCAACGCGTTTGTCAGTTGGGCAGAGTCATCCTCCGTCCCCTCGATCGCAATATAAGGCATGGCCCCCTGCCTGCTAGGCTGCGCCCAGCCACAATCTTAACTTCGATTTACCATTCCTGTCAATTACCCGGTATATTCTGTCGCACATGATATTTCACGACACCAATGCCAGTTTGGGCTGCCAGCTGAACATTCCAGCAAATACGGGGCAGCCAGCAGACCGCCAGCCTTGTTTCAGTACCACAGCGTATCGATACCATTGACGTGGCACAATTACCGCTGAATGTGAATTTCACGCCTTTGGATACAATGCAAACCACAGAGAAAAAACTAGAGTCTAAACTAGTATACAAGTTCGAACAGCAATGTTACACTATCTCTGCTACTAATTACTACGCTACGCTATACACCTTAGCTACACACACTCCCTTTGAGTAACATCCGAAACACCGAGCCTCTCATCTTCCAGGTACATATACTCCAGCCTCCTCCTTAGCCCCCTGATCTCCCGCACAACTCCCTCCTGGTACTTCTTCAACATCCGCAACACCTTCAACACGTCCACCACCTGTTTGAACTTCTCGTCATTCTCCCGTGCGCTTTTTTCATGTTGCAACGGCGTATACACTTCACCACCGCTCGTCGAGCCACCATTCCCCCTCAAGGCTATGTTTTTACGAGAATCCCCACCAGTGGAGCAAGGACACTTAGGCCACGGCCCCCCACAGCGGTAGCAAAAGTGCGCCCCACACCGACATGTCATATGCATGCACCCCTCCCACCGCTCGACTATCTGACCACACGAGTAGCATTGGCTCCAGCCACCCTCCGAAGCAAGAACCAAAAAATCCCTGACATCGCCGCTCAGCCGACATTCGATGTTAGGGAGGTCATGCCAGCGGACTCCGCACTTCACACAGGTCCTAGCGTTGCACGGCACACAGAACGCGACGTCGCCCACGACCGATCCGGCGAACAAGTCGGCCTTGCAGAAAACGCACTGGACGACAGGCGCTATATTCGCGCCAGATACCACCCACCTTGCAAGCTTCTCGAGCTCCTCGGTAGTCTCCGCTGCGATACTGGCGTAGATGAATGGGTAGGCCTGGCAGCAACGTGGGGGTAGCAAGCTCGTATCCTCCAGGCACATCTTGAAGTTCCGCTTGACGCAATCGATGCAGCTAGCATGCTCGCAGTTAAGCACCGCAATCTGCCACAACGGCTTGTCATCAAAACAGAAGAAGCAGGTGAAAGTAGCTTCTTGCTCGAAACCCATGATACCTTTGGAGCCAGGAGTCTGGTCGTCAGGACATGGGTTCCACCCAATACTTTCTGCGAGAACTGCTATCCTGTTCCGGACTTTGTCACTTGTCGAAAGATTGATAGCTGACTCCTGAAAGAACATTGGATCCCAGGGCTCATTGGTTCCGAAGAAGGCGTATTCCACCAGTTGCAGCTGAGTAATCGGCGGCTCTACCTCCTTGATCCATGGGAATGGTAAATGCGGATCGCCCTCTGTGACACACTCACGGGGTTCTGCATGCAAATGTTGCATAAGTTTTAGCCGATACGGAACTTTCTGGATTTTTAGCGAACAATTGTATATGACGTTGACCGCTGGCGACTGCCGAGTTTGGCCAGATAGTGGCAGCTGCAACGTTCCATCGGCTACATGGCAAGCTTGAAGTGGTAACCCACTCCTACTGGACGACTTAAGGACAACCCTGTATATATATCTCTTGTACGCGTTCTTGACACGGCTTTCGTGGTCTAACCTCGGGGTACGGCCAATTGAAACTGGCCCATCCTGATGGGAGAATAGAGTTGTGGGGCTGAAGGGAGACTCTGAAAGCCTAGAGAAGTGTCTCGAAGCGTCGGGGAAGCTCTGCTCGAAACCGATATTTGGTATCTTCCTCGGATTCAGGGCGTACCGTGGGATAACAAGCCAGGCGAGAAATCTAACTGCAGACATGACTTTGCTCGAGTCAATAGCGCTCAACACCCGGCGAACACTAAGCTCACATTGTCGGAATATGCTAACCATAGTGACGAAGATAGACGGGAGCCCGATTCCTGTGTCCAGGGGTAAATTGGCGATTTATACGGTCAACTAACTTGAGCTTCGGCCACGACGCGGCGCACTGAACTGATCAATAGTCTCACGACAGCTTCCTATTCGCTTATTTCTAACCTCCCTGGCCACGAGTACCCAGCAGGTGCTCCCGATGAGATTCTCGATACTTGTGGTGTGATGGTTGAAGGGTATGTTGAAGTTGAAGGTAATTATAAGACAGCTTTATGATGCCTCCAATTTGCATTCCCAGTTAGAGCGATTGATCCCAGAAAGCGCGCGAGTAATGAGTTCCGGAAAAGTGAACAGTATGGCGAATAGCTTCTGTGCCAGGCCAGTATCTACCTTCCAATTTGTGCAATCATATTGGAACCAAGCAGTCCATGTCGTCTTATATTAACGCCTTGCACCCGCCGGCTATCAGGATACACGAGCGACATCCCCAAGTGCGAGACGTGGCTTCAAGTCCCCAAACCAGATGACAGCTACAATACCATCTCAGACTCACATAAAACGATCGTAGAGAGCAAAACGGCAGCCTTTAGGCCAAGTGGCCAACTTCAACCCAATAAATTCTAGAAGTCGTTGTTGAGGCCAAAAGTGAAAACGCATCATCACAGCCCGTTTCGGGCACAAATTTGATACCTGTGGGTCCTCCCCACCGAGGACTAGGTACGCAAGCCTAGTTTCTACAGTATTAATTTTCATCAAGGCATACTTCCCACCAACGGGAATCTCCAACTGTAGATTGAGCTTGACAAATTCAGTCAGGCTAGGCACCCTTGAATCAGCGGGATATCCATGGATCCAACACCCATCAATTGACTAAATGGAAGATATCCTCATAGGCGAAAGTGTAAGTATTCCCCCTAGTGCTGAATCTAGTGTAGCATGCAGTGTAGCAAGCAGGTAGCAAGCCATCGGCGAGATCGAGTGTACCTCACTTCACATCAATACCCAAACCCTCCTAGCATGAATCGAGCTCAAGTCCACATCGTAACAGAACTCTCCTGCACTTCAAGGGGAAATGCTTTGCCCCTCTCGATCACCGAATCCATCAGATAACTCCTAACAGGGGCAATTCTCGAGACTCCTGAACTTTATTGTTTGGAATGTCTTCCGGTCGTCCTCTCCACCGGAATACTAACTTCAAACCAGCAAGAAGAAGAAGCCTATCCCCGTTTCTAAGAGACTACTAGCCATGATATTTCCATCACCTGCTAGTAGACTGCGAGGAGAACGTTCAACCAAGGCACGTGGAGGGTGATTGTGGTCTAATAATGTTAGCTAGCATATTGAGAACCTGTCTATTGACTGGAGGGCTGGCTAACTCGCCGCTCAAAATTAAGGTAGCCATCTCATACCACCAAGCAATACCAGCTTGCCTATTCCAGACACCGACCATAAGGATAAACTGAAGTACCACGCGTGGAAGACATTCGATATACAGTGCCTGGCTGAATAATTCATACTGATGATATTTAGAAACATTGCAGCGCTCAGTCCCCACGTGCAGCTTCCCCCATAGGCCAGAATGCGTACAGCCCCGCGGCCCGCAGTCCCTTCGCCTAGGCGCCGGCCGCAATATGTATGAACTATAAATCGGAACCCAGCACTTTCCAATATGATATGCTTTGGATATATATATTGTATCAGTTATTCAGCAGCCCAAGCAAGTACCACCAGTGAGATCCCACTCAAGGGGTAAAGCGGAAGGCACTAGCTTCAACGATTGTTCCCTATGTGACGTAAGCGTGACTTGCATTAATGGACCTCCACTCTCTAGTCCAGTATGCTAGTAGCAAAACTGCCAACATAATAGAGGGCGCATGCGCCAACAACTAGCAGTGCCCAGTATAGTTTACCATCTACAAGGCTCACTATTTGCTCGTAGCAAGTTCACCTAAGGGCATGGTCAGGGTTTGGTCATTGATGATTTCTGTTCCCCATTGATCCGTACAGACAGACTAGCTTATGTACGAATGAGAAGTGATAATAATTGACAGGAGTGAATGAAATACAGAGAAGTGAAGGGGGGTTGTTGCCTTAGCAAGACGTAGTCCTAGGAAGCAGTAGGAAACTACTTCGAAAGTAACTCGAGCTACAAGCTACAAAGGGGGAAAGGACAGTGCATTACCATATGAATCAGAAAATCATTGACAAGAAACAAGACAAGAAAAGAGCTACTCCAGTAGTGGAGAGACTGTTAAAGGAAACCTTAGTCCGTCTTCCGAAGACGCTACTAGGAATTACACATCTAATCATAGTGCGGGTCGTACGTCGGAGGAGCAGGGGGAAGAGGCCGGCTCGCTCGACCGACATTGTTGACGTAGTTGATTACCGGGGCCATGTTGCCAGCAGGGGTGAATTCGCACCAGACCTGGTATGCGAGACTGCAAGCGGACAGAGGGGTTAGGCCATATCAGTGGGTAGGCAGAGGAAATTTGACTTACTTGGAGCACCCTCCGATCCAAGCACATCCCATCTGCTCAGTAGCCTTCCAAACGAGTTGGGTGAAATGGCCAGTAGCTTTGACAATGTTAGCAACCCTAGTTGACAGCAGGATGATGTTGGTACTTACCACTTGAAAAGCCAGGGTTGTTATAATCGTAGTTGTTTACTTCTGAGTAAAGGCTGTTGAAGAAGCGTAGAAGTCAGTCAAAGCTTCCTCTTCTGCTTCTAAACCTTCACCGGGGTCTTTCCCTCAACAACTTCCAGAGCTCTCCAGACGTAGGTACAACACCATTGACATTGTTGCATTTTGGACAAGGTTACTTACTACCATTGGTACCAGACGGGGTTGTTCATTGGACCCCCTCCAGCAAGGTTCTCGCCATACGGACCACGGGAATGCTGAAAGTTGCATCTCCGACCCCACCGAGATGCGTAAGTGGCCAGAGTCTTATTCCAAACCACAGGTGGGGAGCCGTGAATGGCGCGGAGTTCATTAGTGATCCTGAGCATGTCCTGGGAAAACTTGCCCTGGCGAGAAGTGTATGCCGTAGGGGTGGGGCTGTCAGCCTGGCGGCCAAGGACAATAGCTGGTTGACGGGTCAACAAGGTCTTGGTGGGATTGGAAGCATCGAACGATTCGTCAGTGACGAGGTTGCCCTCATGCCAGACTTGCTGTCCACCGACGCGTTCGACAGGAGCAGCCAGAAGGACAACATCCCTGCTGACAGGAGTTGTTGCAGCCGCCAAACCCGCGGGGAGGCAGGCCGAAAGGAGGGAGGCAATGAGGATGAGACCTTTTACAGCCTTCATCTTGTCGAGATGTACGGAAGAGAGATGATTGTTTGATGGATGAGATGAGTGTGTGATGCTGGGGGAAGGTTGAGAGATGAGGAAGTAAGCAGGGGGGGAGGAGGGCCCAGAGTAGGGCTTTTTATATGCACCAGGAGTGATCTCGCCGCAGCTGCAGAATCACAGATCACAGACCACGGATCACTGTCAACAGCACCGCAACGGGTACACCACGCAGTGGCAACAACAGTTACGGACTCCGGATCAAATATCCAGCTGGTTGACAAGGCAAACCTATCTCCTTTCTCCTATGACGCAACCTAGCCTACTACCCTTGCAGAACTCTTTCAATGCGCACACGATGGTTATAAACCACCCTAGCAAGATATCGACAACCACGCACGCAGCAGCAGCAGCAGCTAGACTCAGGTATCGCGGTCCAACGTTGCCCCGACAATGACCTGTAACTGACGGACTCCGGCGAGAGAACTAGAGAACGACGAGCTTCGAGAACACCCAGGAAGGCTGTGGTGGTGATCTCGTGGCTACCCAGCAGCTGGAACTATCTTGTGGATGGCAAATTCTAACTCTCGAAAGCTTCCTGTTTGACCAAAGGTGGTTTATTCGCGAGGAAATGCGATATAATATGCCGTTCAAATATGATAGAGGCGAAAGTATGTCGTACCAAAGGAATGTGCTTGACGAAGCAGGTCGCCTTGGAGGAAAAAGGAATGTGGTAGCCAGGAAGCCGGAGCCAGCAGCGAAATAAAGAATAGCAAGACAAGATAACAGCGTCTTCGAGGGCTTTGGGGAAGGTCTGTCGCTCACACTCTGAGAGAAACTCTGTCTGAACTGGCGGCCGATGGCGTTTTATAAACCTTAATACGCATACAATGGCCCCTGTTGTACGACTATGTGATTCCAGACCCGATCCGCACCCGCCACCCTTACATTTCCGCGGTAAGCATCAAAATACCGCAGCCATTCCTGTAGGCCGCTTCGCTATCCTACAAGCACAAGTGTGGTGATGGTTGCGCGCTAGGCCTTCTTTGACTAAAGCTTCGCTCTTCACTAGCCTGAATCAAATATATAGGAATTTACAGGGAAAGCTATTGAAAGTGTCTTCCAACATTACTTACTCAGCTTTGGCTGCCTTCTACCAGCAGTCAATAACTATTAGCTAATTGCTTCTTCCAAGATAAGTGAGCATTGGCCAAGTCATACAAGCGAGAAACAAAACGATAGCTGTATCGAAACCAAGGGAGAACAAATCGACTCTGATCAAAGTCACCCTTCCCCAGCGGGAAAATCGCTCGGCTCTAGCTCCATAACTTGTCCCCTAGCTAGCGACACGGCATGGGGAACCACTCAGCGCTCGACCTTCTTGGTGGCGGAAGCCGATCTCTGCACGGTCATGCAGGTACAGCTCATCGCACGAAGCTCTGCTTACTCCCCAGCGCCCAACCTCTCGCTCCGATGTTTCCAAAGCTGCAGACTGCATGAACTCTAGTGGCCTCCATGCACGAGTGATTTCTCAGATGCGAGTCCCGTACCTTTGCTCTCCCGCCACGTGTCGGGGCCCCACGCCCAATGGAAGCTCCACCAACGCAGCAATAGAAAACAGCAAGCCATATTGATATATCGTCGCACAAGGATGAAGGAGCAGCTGGGATCTTGAAACTGAATTTTGAACGAGCTCAAGAAGCCCACGCTCTTTGGTTGGCTCACGCATCCTCTCGCTTAACCCCTTACATTAAACACCTGCAACAGACACCAACACAACAGGCACCGTATGTTGACATCTGCCGGGAGGACTAGCAATCGATCGGGGCAGAAGGGAAGCAGAGAATTACCTGGTTTTGTGTTACTGGGGTAGTTGACATTTAGGGGTACCCCGTACTCCGGATGCTGCCACCGGGGGTACCCAGTGCGACATGACGAAACGGTTCTTCCTACTCAGCGGATACACAGCGAAAGCGGATCATTTCCTCCATCAAGCCTGAAAGTTGGTAGCCCTTGTTGAATTGTTGAACAGCAGCGTTTGAGCTTAAAACTATGACTAGGCCAAGTAATTTGCCTTCGCAGCATGATTCTCGTATACAGTGGAGGGTGCGTCCCAGGCCTCAGCATATGCATGCACAGCAGTCACAAGAACATCTTTTTCTGTGCTTTGTGGAACCAATCCAATAGAATTGTGCCAACTCTTGCAATATGGCTTTCGATCGGCAAAGGTGGATCGCCTCCAGCTGCAAGCGCTCTCACCGCCTAGGCGATATCGGATTCGTCAGTATCTTGCTAGTCATCGATGCCCGTAGCGCGAAGCCCCCACTCCTTTGCGGCCAGTGCCCAGCTCACAGGATAATCCCGCCCTGCGCTACATACCAACAAACAGAAGGCTCTAGGTAAACCACCTAGCCACCAAAAGCAAACAGTCAGCAAAAATATCAAGGACCCAAGCAAGTCTCGAAGCTTGAACAACAAGGACGGATGCGCTCTTTAGAATCTGCTTTGGTAAATGGTATCATTGAGGTTCAGCTACCTAGGTATACTCTAGGCTGATAGGCGCCACCAGGCGCTCTAGAGCCGTCATGTGCTAATAAATCTATTTGAAATCAGCTTCCCTGAGATTCACTTGAAATTTGCTCAGGCCGGCTAGCCGGGAGAACCCTCGCCAGAGCTGTATCCACACTAGTATATGAAAATCTTGCACAAGTCCGAGAGACACTTCCTCAAGCGAACCCCCAAAGGAACATACTTCCAGACGCTAAATCAGCGTCTTTAAGATATTAGGTCTAGTTTCTTCTAGATACTGTAGAAACAGGCAGATGCAGTACGGAAGCCCCAACGAGAAGGAGTTGTCGACCCTTCACCAATCTACCAGGTTGATGCGTATCATTCTAGTTGGGTCTTTCAGTGACCCATACGAAAGTATAGTATATGCGATACACATATTTATCCATCCGCATATGCTATACGGTAGCACTATACTCCTACTAACTTAGTTATGCTGATCGGCCCGCGGCCTGTTGTAAAAACACTATCATACAACACCGCTCGGACCTCAAATTGGGATACTGTCCAATATACCTTGGGGCAGCTCGACTCGAGCTCAGCAGTACTGGATGTCTATCAACTTGAAACGCGAGCTCTCACCACAACTCACAAGCCATATTGGCGCAACAACCTCAGAGGCGGATCCAGAGCGTAAAGCCAATACCGACGAAGAAGTCGATAATGAGGCTGTCAAGCCCAAAAAGAGGGCTCGAAAAACAAAGCCAGCTGCCCACACGCGAAGCAAAAGCGAGGAAAAT
Source organism: Drechslerella stenobrocha 248 (assembly GCA_000525045.1). Taxonomy (NCBI): domain Eukaryota; kingdom Fungi; phylum Ascomycota; class Orbiliomycetes; order Orbiliales; family Orbiliaceae; genus Drechslerella; species Drechslerella stenobrocha. Next base: position 161,934 of record KI966425.1, on the reverse strand, counting down.
GAAATCTCTCAAAGTAAAAAAGGCGTATGGACTGATGCTGAGGACGCTGCACTGTCGGCTTTGATCACAGGCAACCAAGGTGGAAATCAAGTCAAGGCATCCTGGAACAGCATCTATGAGCATTTCTCAAGCGCGTACCCTGAAGCGGGCAGATCGCTCAACAGCCTTCAAATGCGATGGAAGACAAAGTTGAGAGCTGGAGACACCGACCTAACCGTTGAAGAGGTATGTGCACAACATCTTCCCTGTGAGCTACTGTATACCTGCCAGGTCGCTCTGAGGAGTAGCACGCGCTTAACAGCAACGCTAATCTATGTAACACCTTGTATACAGAAAATTCTTTTCAAGCAAGCGGTCGCAGATGTTGACGGAGTTGAAAAGTGTTCCGCATACGCTTGGCGATTCAAAGAGCTCAGTGGCAGGGATTTGAACAAAAGTGCTGCAACGAAACTTCACAAGATGCTGCGGGCCGGGCAGTTCGGTGCCGGCGTCGATGACTGGAAAGCCAAGTGAATACTGTTTGAATGAGTCGAGCCGAGCTCGGGACTAAATTTTTATCCTTTATTTCGATACGAGTACTTTCAATTTTATGCTAAGGCTAACCACCTAGGTAGCTTGGATTGTTGGGACAGGAGCTAAACTATAGCTAGCCGTGGACTGGGATGTTCGTTACAGAGCCGCATACAACCCTGAGTCTGCTTTCGGTATCCTCTGATAAACCACCAATAGAGAGTGGATTAAATTGAGTTCTAGTTTGCAGTCAAGGATCATTCGCTGTTGGCTGCCAGGCTACTATAGTTGATATTAACGATGCATTGTTTGATACATGCGAATAACTACACATGAGAAATATCAGTTACTGCAAGATTAAAAGGATCGAGCAATATTTGAAGAAAACTCTTCTCCAACGAAAGAATCCAATCCGGTGTCAATATATCTTCGGAAACATACCAGTCTTGGGTCGAACACCCCGCAGACCTGGAGGCCACAAGGGACTACCGCACCTCGATAGACAAGAACTTCAAATCCCAGTATGCCTTCTCTACTAACCAAGTCAAAGTCCCGGGCACCGCGTACCGTCCACTTCACAGTTCCCCCGGAAACCAGATGCCGGGAGCAAAGCTGCTCTGGCTCAGCTGCTCTGACTCAACTCGAGTGCTGCCCACAAAGCCGCGTCCGGAGGTCTAATTCCTCACGTACGTCGACGTCTGCATCCAAAACCATCTTACCCCGCAAGAGGACAGAATGCCATGTCTACTCCCGAGCTCGCCATTGCTTTCGTATTATGATTGTGCAGCTGTAAAGCTACGGTCGTCGAAGCCTCGGGTGAGCCTCGAACTAGGCAAAGCCTGGATTGCCAAAGTATATACCTAGTATCAAGTCACCCGGATTCTAGCCTACTTACTCTAACTCCAGGCGTAGTTCTATATCTGACGTCGTCTGTGGCAGCGGGACAACTACCGTTCTATATACGTATATGGCGGTACCGCGGTTGCACACTACAATGGACGCCACGGAAGACCTCACCGGTATTTGTCCTTTATCTGGTTTTCTGATAGTATTACACATAGCAAGCCAATGGACAATCGGTACGCACGCAAGCTGAGAAACAACCACGGGTATTCACAGTTCCACACGCAGATTTAAATGATATACCTTGTTATCCGTAAACACGAAGATATACGTACCTCGCCTCAAGGCTGCGCACCAACCAATCGCAATGCAAAGATTATCAACATCCCACCAGAACACAGATACACAGGCGCAATTCGGCCGACGGATACCCCCACTCGGCATAAAATCAGTCTGGCCATTGCAAATGCCCCACCCAACTATGGCGAAATTTCCGCCAAGATTTCGCATTTATAGAGGAGCATTCTGCAACGTATAACCGCGTTGCAGTGCATCACACCCATTTCTAACAATGAGCCGAGTCACCCTCGAAGGTACTCAAGCAAGATCTAAAAGGACAAGCCCACCGCACGCCCGCCGACCACTACATACTAGCTACACTCTCACACTGACTCACCGGCGGAGGTACAGCGGGGTAAGATTGCGCCGAAAGATGCCCCACGCTATGCCCCACGGCGAGATGGCGATTGAGCTTGCCATTCGACGCCGCAATTGCATCATGATTAGTATCACGAATCAACATGCCGGACAGCCGCCTCGTGCCCATTGACATCGGCATTGTCGGCCGTCAAATCGATTATCGTACGGACGGGCTCGGATTGGACGGCAGGCCTGGGTATATTCCGCAAAGAAGTTGCAACTATCGACACACCCTGGAGAGCCATGGACTTGTATATATATATGCCAATCCATACCGCATTGTTCTCTTCCATCTCCATACAGCTCACCGCAGCAAACTGCGACTAGGTGAATTTCGTTTTTAGATCGTATTATATTTCGAAGCCTTATATACATATATCTATCTACAGCTCGATTTCACCAATGGCGCCGACAGCAGTCTCCGGCGACGCCGCCCAGGTAACAGTGACAGGGCAAAAAACGTATCCGGAACCCATCAGGGTGAAGGGCTTCCTGGAGAAGTTCAAATTCGAGGACATCACGCCAGTAATCGGCACCGAGTTCCCGGAGGTCAACATTGTGGATGACATTATCAACGCTCCAAACACCGACGAGCTGCTAAGAGACCTAGCTATCACCAGTAAGCTATTTCAATATATGCTTCCGGGCTATAGAAGCTAGCTGACCGGATCATTGTGGTATCTACTAGTCTCTGAGCGCGGTGTCGTCTTTTTCCGCGCCCAGGACAACCTCACAAATGACATCCAAAAACATTTCATCAACAGATTAGGACAGGTCCGTTTCTACCCCCTACTAATATGCATACACCAGACCGCGCGCTAACCCCCCACCGTGCCGTATATCCAGCTCGCCGGCAAGCCTACAGAGTCCACCCTCCACATCCACCCGGTACTCAACGACGAGCGCGAGCTCGGCGGCAGCGATCCAGAGATTTCAACAATCTCCTCCGTGCAGCGCAAGACACTCTACCGCAAGCCTGCAGAAACTTTCCGCAATAAAGCTGCAGTCTGGCACTCAGATATTTCGTTCGAGCCGTTCCCCGCGGACTACAGCTCCCTGCGATTGGTCCAGCTGCCTACCACCGGTGGGGACACAGTCTGGGCGTCCGGATACGAATTGTATGACCGCTTATCGGCGCCGTACCAAAAATTCCTAGAGGGCTTGACAGCAACACACATTGGAGTCGGCTTCCACGAGATTGCAAAGGCAGAGGGACTGAGCCTATACGACAAGCCGAGGGGGAACCCCGGGAACATTGGGCTGGAGCTGACTGCTGTGCACCCCGTCATTCGAACCAACCCGGTCACTGGCTGGAAGAGTCTCTTCCCTGTCGGTGTGTTCCCACGTCGGATCAATGAGGTGACGCTGGAGGAGAGCGATGCCCTGTTGACATGGTTCCAGGACTTGATCTATAAGAACCATGACTTGCATGTGCGCTTCAAGTGGCGGAATTCAAACGACCTTGCAATCTGGGATAACCGAAGCGTGTTCCACACTGCCACGAACGACTATGATGGGCTGGGAGAGCGGTTTGGCAATCGGGCCGTGGGAGTTGGCGAGGCGCCGTACTTTGACCCGAACAGTCGGTCGCGACGGGAGGAGCTGGCGGAGAGAGCGGGTTTGAAGGCTAGCGGTTGATATGCCACAGTGGATGCTTTAAAATTGTCTCGGATGATGCGGCATGGACGTATTTTCTTGGTGGTCTCGCAATGTGCATAGGACGAGCTTGGGAACTGCATGATATCGCTGGGAATATAATCATAGTTCCGATCGGTTTATCTTGTGTAATGAAGTCGCAAAATAGTCCCAGACGTGATAAACGAAGCTACAACAGACAGGCCGCACTGCAAACAAGATACATGTAACTCCAGACCCCCAGACTTCGCACAATAAACCCAGCCCATTCCCTTCATCCCGTCTATTTTGATGGCAGCGGCGAATTTACGGAGTCGAACCCGTAAATCATAAAGTCAAATATCGGCAAACCCCTGGGATCCAGCACCTCAAAGTAAGCAGCAATGTACTTGTTCGAGGCAAACATCCATATCCCATCCTCTACCAACGTCTTGATCGTCTTGCCGTTATCCTTCTGCTCTTCCACAAAGGCCCTCCAGCTCGTCTGTCCACCCCGCAGCTTGACACCCAGCGTGAGAATGCTGACCCGCGTGCTGCCGTCGATGGGGTATGAGTTCCCAAAGACGATATCCGAGGCATCGTTACTGAGGAAATGATGCTGCATGTACTCCCGCGAACGCTGGAAGAACATGCTGTGCATCTGCGGGGAGGACGGCGCCAGCGCAGCGTTCCCATGCGCAGAAATCATCATGAGGCGGTACGTGGTCCCATCGCCACCTTTACGGGCCGCCATCATGTCCGAGCGCTTGACCGTCTGGCTGATCGAAGACGAGGCGTCGCGCGAGGTACGCCTGAATCGCCGCAACGGAGTGAAGGCAGCTTTACCTGCCGCGACCGCCCGCTCCTTCATCCTGTTACGCCAGTTCGCCACGCCCCTAAGGCTGCCATCGATTCCAGCTTCGGAGTCGGAAAAGGAACCATCTTGACACCGTGCACCGACCTGAGCGTATGAGACCAGCAAGAGGGTGCCTTGGGCGGTTTTCTCGGAGCCCGCAGCTTTGATGGCAGCGGTGCAGTCGCCAGAGGAGTGAGAGACGTCGTCGTCGGGGACATGGACGAGGCCATCGGGCCGGGTGAGGGTGAGGATGAGACGGTTGGGGACTGAGAGTTGCATCGGTAGGTTATGTGCCCCGTGGCGAGGGCGAGCGAGAAGAGCTGCAGGATCGCGAGCAGGCGGAGATGTGTTGCCATTGTGGTTGTGGCTCGACGGCGGCGGCGGCGGCGGCTCAACCTCGGACTGATTCGAATTCGATTCGACTCCCAATCTCGAACTACTACAGAAATAAGGTCTCTCGACACCGGACAAAGGGAAGAACCAGCGGAAGAAGGATCAGGCCAGGCCCAGCGGAGAAAGCAGTCAGCCCGATATCTTATACCTCGATTCCATTTTTAACCTGCATCGTGAGCTGGAGCCAGCCAAGGCAGCCAAGCTAAGGCTGAAGCTCGCATAGCACCCAATCCGACTTAGCGCTGATCTGGGCACCGCTATTTGGCATCATCGAAACCGCAGTTCCAGGCTCACGAGCTCGAGCAGGGAGGGGAAACGTGGGCGGCTCAAGGGCGGCGCGGCTGTCAACCGCAGGGGCGTATCGACGGCGCGTATCAAGGGCTCAACTTTGGAAGGACAGCAGAGCACATATCAAAGGCTTCAATAGGGTGCATCTCGCCCGTATTTCGATGCTCAGCTGCAATTCGACGTGAATGCGGAATATAATGCCGACACTCATGGCTTTCTCAGAACAGTATAATAGCGGGCAATCATTGTCGGCGCTCCTGCATACAGTAAGACAATGCACAGATCATTCAGCGCCTTAACCGTAGAACCACCCAAGTCGCGGACGACCCCGATTATCATAAGCCTCCGCGACTACCTCGATGCGACCCAACATTCTTCGAGTCCGCCGGTCATTCCCCAGCCCTGCACCCCCAGTGTCGCCCATCTAATTCGCCCTGATCCTCCTCTACCTTGCGCAGCTCCTCAAGCTTGATCTTCACACGTTGCACAGACCGTTCGAGGTAAACATCGATGTCGAGAGTCAACCGCCTCAGCTTGTTGCACCTCCAACATCTCTGATTGTCCACTCTAGCGCCCTACAACCACACTCGCTTGTCATATCACCGAATGGCAGTGGCGACAAGATCACTGGCCCAGCGGTTACACAGCTTTCCCCTTGGCACTCAAGCGCGCCGGCGACATTTGTGTCTCAACTGCTCGCGGTCTCTTACTCCACCAGCAAAGTCGAAACACATCACGTTAGCGACGAGACCTTCAACGCGGTGGAGCTCTGGGTACATGTATAATTCGTGCGGTCTCGTCTTGGGCTCTGCTGGGCCAGTCATAGCGGGGCTCATTTCCCTTCGAGGTCACTCGGCTGCTATCTGTCCGGGTCTGCCAACCATCTACAGCTCACGCGTTAGATATTTACGCAAAGCACCTTGCGTACTGACAATGGGCACTACTGGAGAATTCGTGACTCTAGGCACTTGAGTCAAACGATCGATTTTGAAGTCCATGGTGATGATATGGCAGATGGAAAATGTGACGAAGTCGGTTCGAAGGGTAGGGATCTGAATACTATGGCTATAAGATAACAGGAGTTCAACGCGTCCTTAAACTTCTCGAACGATCCCAACCAACCGATATACAGTCCATCCTAAGGCGTTGCCAAAGCTGATACAGGATTAACTTCGATTTCTTGTCGGCGCTCAAGATAGCAGGCAGATGCAACAACGCAAAAGCAACATTGATTTGTTGCATTTTGTTGACCAGTGTTTCCCCAGTCCGGTGTGCACCTGCAAACCACGACTCGTGCCGGAGTTATATCACCGCGCGCTCGCAGGTCTCTGGCAGGTATATCGGGAGTCCAACATCGCCATATGTAAGCTCTATTCTGAGGTGGTACGTATCATGAAACCCAACATAACCACGCCGTCAAGGCATCCAACATGAACAAGGGAGGATCTTATGACCCATAATATATTCAGGGGAATAAATCCACGGAGGCTCGACTGCATATAAGCCAGTCAAAAGATCATAGAAACCGCACACTGCTCGCAGATTAAACTTGCGAAGCAGCTTGTAGTACAAAGCGCCTAGTTTCTCAAACCCAGCAAGCCCTTACATACCGTCAACGTCGCGTTCCGTCATTGAAAGCGCACGATATCAACATGAACGTAATCCAGCCTTCAGTCAGCGTCCCAGCCCCTAAGCCGGACCTCCCAGAGCTATGGGTAGAAAGTTCTGCTGCAGTAATGGCCAGTCTTGCCCAGTCGATCCCACGAAAGAGAGGCTCTGAGACCGTCGACGTTGAAATGAGCTCTCCAAAACGCCAGCGCAGTGCCAGTCCAGAGCCCGAAGTCACAACCTCCAAACCTTCAAGCCCTATGAAATCCTTCCTCAATATATCTGACGATGGCGACAGCGACAACCATTATAGTGACTATGAGGTGGATGGGTCAGGGGAGGAAGATGGAGACCAGACCCCAAAGCCCCGGCTTCAAACCCCACCCCACACACTTGTCCACCTTGACGACAGTTTCTTCCGGGACGGCCATTCCAGCATCCCTTATAGTGCGGAAGAACGCCCTGTTGAGCGTCTACACCCCATGGCCAACCCGGTCTTCACAAACCATGCGTACCAACAGTACCAAGAACTGCTCTCCCGCACCGATAACAGCCGATCACGGCACCAGATGGCACCAACCCAATCGAGCAAACACACAATACTAGATGATATGTTGCAGCAATTAATCCAAAACGCTGAGGCAATGGTCGCGGGCAGTACAAACATCCTCAGAGATGCCCAGGCGATGAAACGGGACACAGCGAGTCTTCAAACGATCCTCGCAGTCGAGCTTTGCTCCAGACTGAAGATAAGTCATATCAATGACAGTGGGTGTCTGTGCGGTGCGAGTACTGCAGCGTCGATTATAAACCTGTTCTTCAAAGGGCCACCCGCAATGCCGGACCCCGAGACACCTCCCCACGCTACAATAAATGAAAACGGATCCAAGACCACGAAAGCCCCAACAGCGAACGCCGGATTCAAGAGAGGCAGCTCATGGGGAGCTCCGTTCAAGCTACTAGATGGAGAAGTAAGACCCACATATCAGACCATAAGCACTATCCTCCCATACGAGCTCCCCCCGCTCAGGCTACCGATACCCCACGATCAAGCTAGCCTCCTTAATACCAGGCCATAATACTAGGCGATAGATAAATATAGATAGGGTGACACTGATACTTTAAACTATACATAATAGGAAAGGCTACTTAAACAAGCGATCCGAGAACTCGCCCTCCCGGTTGACGAATTGGCCGTCCTTGTCGGCAAGCGTTACGAAAACTTAAATCAGGACAGCCTACTTCGCCCGATCCCACCTGAGATCGTGGAAATCATGCTACGAGAATACGGATATGGACGGACGGAGGAGTAAACACGGTTGACCATGACGTCCGCATCTGTACTATCTTCATATTTTCGTAGATATGCAATATGCATAGGCATCCTTGTATTACAATGCGGATAGAATATTTGGCTCTTTCATCTACATGTATTGTTGCGTGATTGTCGCCTTTTGTAATGGAGTCGGTTCCCCCGCAGTCTAAAACGTATCCTTTGCGGGCATCGAAATTTTCATATCCTTTAATCTCTAATAGAATGCAAGGCCCCCCCGTACAAATGCTCCCAGTTAGCTGCCCAGCTAGCTACTTGTAGTGACACAGACGGTGTTTTAGTCATTTAACCTGCGCTATCCACGAAGCTGCAGCCCGTGCCCGGGTCACGCACACGTGCCAGTGAGACTTCAGGCTGCAGGATATCCGTCAGCGCCGCATCTGATACGATCGTCGGTCTTGGTATATACCTAGGTACGTACCCCCGGATCAAAGAATGGAAGGAATAGGCTACCAGCTTTCGAAACCGGTGTTTTCCCAGGGTTTAGAACGCAGAAGTGTACCACACCGGTACCACTTACCAACTACTAGTGGTATGGCTGCTTTATAGCACAGATATCGGTACCATACCTTGATTGCATACATCCGGGATGGCTTGAAATGATAGATGCCTTATGACACGTGTACACGCCACTTACGCCCCGATCCAACTGCCTTTGAAACAACGGCTTGGATTTGCTCAATCGATCCCAAACGGCATATCTAGCACCCCAGAAGATTTGTAATAGCAGATAAAACCACGGCTCCTAATGCCAAACCCATGCGCTAGAGCACGAGCCGCTGCCTATCGCGAGCCCTGCTGACAAACCTTGGTTCACTCTCGGCCGTATGCGGTATATACGCCCTGAAAATCTGTCTCCCTAGATCCCCCGCTCACGGATATATGTCGGGGGGTATCATTCCCGGGATATGTTGTCTTCCGGGAAACCCGTACGCATACGGCATGCGTAACCCCATCGGGTCACCCAAACCTCGGGTCACCCGATATCGAATCATATCCCTTGCCAGAACCTTAAACACATCTACGTCCTCCCTGTCGTAGGCACACATATCTCCCCACGACATAAGAGTCAGTGATTGAAGCCTTATCCGGTTAGCATGCATGTGCATACGTATGCCGCGACACCATGTCGACATCGATAGACGCAGGTATCCGACGGTGTCCAGAAGTAAGACTCAGCACGTAATGGGGTGATGCACGCGCACGCGCATTCTAGCAGCGTCCCATTAACATTCCGAATTCCGCTCCAACATGCGAAATCTACAGAGTATTTGCGGGTTGAAACAAAAAATAGCCGTACCCGTGCTCCAACACATTCCAGACTCGCGTGACGTTCTAAATTCTGCGTCTCCCCCCCCCCCCCTTGCAGCGTTCACGATGGATTGCGGGTGATGACGGTGGTGGTGGTTGTGGCCGCTGCAGCCTTCGAGAAGGGCATTTGGAACCATTCCAATACCGGAACTTTCCAGAGCAAAGCACCGAAAGATTCTTAGAACGAAAATGCCGCTAACATCAATATGACACCAGTAACAGATACATTTATTTCGCACGAACTGTACCCAGCCCAAATTCGAAACCAACTTGTGGAATACGATGAGACCACCCATAGCTGACTCACGATAGGCCGGCCTTCTAGTGGTCTGAAACAGCAAACGTCCATTCTGATTGACATAGCCCTTCCAGGCCAGCAGGCCGTACCCATGGCCGGCTGACGAATGCAACCATCTAATGTTAATCTCGGCTATCCTAGCAAAGCCCACGAGGTTGAATTGGTCTCTTACGTCAAGATGAACCAGACCCCCGCTGACCTGGTGGACAGTGGTCCCCCGTCCACATGTTTCAAATATCCCAAGACGCGATTGCGCCGTGGCTATCATTCGCCGGATCCTTGAGGCACGACTTGGCCACGCAGACCAGGCCGTGCCATGTCAGCAGCGCGGTCCTACTTTGTTCCGAAAATATCTTCCCTGCACAAGGTTTCGGCCGTGAGCAAGAAAAATTTTGGCCGGGCAGTGCGTGGCAATTCTGAGTGCAATCAGCCGGGGAGCAGGCCTCAAGGCTGAAACATCATCCTCGTACGTCCCCCAAAATGCAACAATTCGATGGCTGGGGCCTGCGTTGTCGGACGTTAGGACGGTTGCCTTTATTCCTCCGGCTGCGAGCGGACATATCCAGCAGCGAAGTAGGCTAGGCCGGAGACCGCGAACGGAGGCTTACGTTTTAAAATTATAAGGCTAGTTACGATTATGCTCTTAGTATACTCGGAATCCCGGTTGGATTTTCAACTTTGATACCGGAGCCCTCGCGGCATCCGACATCCGCTGGGTACTGGCAATGTTTACATTATTCGGCCGAGCCGGCGCCGGCAACCGATCGGAACATCAAGACTCGCGATATGGCATCCTAGGAAAACATACGTAACATTGACAAACTCCATTAGGCAAACGCGTATGGCGTCTCAATCAAGAACCCCGAAAGGGGTTAGCATGCGTCGCGATATTACCAAGCAAGCCATCCGTATCCAACATGTCATGCTCGCTCAATGGTTTGCGAATTAATTTGGCAGTTTCATGCGCCGTACCCAGATAGTGCAGCGGAAGCCAAGAGTCGGAACATACATCTGTAACTTCATGCGCATGCATGAAATTCACGATCGGAGCGATGCCAGCCAGGCGCAGGCTAGACAAGTCCTGCGGGCGGAACCAATGGGAGGATGCCGTCCGGCCGGCCGAGGACCTATCCTCCTGGTTTCGATATCATACCACTCTATCACGAAGCGCAGAATGGGTTATATACGCTAGCGCTTCAGGGACCAAAACACATCTAACTAGATATGGGCCTAATATACCATAAGCCCTTCGATACGGCGTAACTACCCAGTACTCACTACAGCACTAACCTGACGTCTTCCTGTCACCGAGGATACTAAACTCCGCGGAGATCTATGCACGGTCACACCTCTTCATTGATGCTATATATACCGACGGGCTTGCGTAGCATGTTTCAAATGACACCTCACTGATCGGCTGCATCTGTAGACGGATAACTTCGCTATCAGTAGCATGCACGCCAGCCTGTAACGTGCGTGCATGCGTCCAATGGGGCTTCCCAAAACAAGGAACCGCAGCATATGCATGCCTCTACGCCGCATCCAAGGCACTGGCGGAGCATGCATACCATATCCACCATTCAGAAAACGCATTAACCTCCACAGCAATCAGGTGGAACCCAGATAGCAAAACCCCGCCAGACACTAGCATCGTAGTACACATCATCTACACACCATTGATGCATCTAGCAGCGGTACCTTCAAGGGCATACGCCGGCCGACACACCTACAAGTCTAGCGCGGTCACCGCCTTAAATGTGGGCACCACTTAGCGACCATAACCCTCGCAAGCCAAACGGCGTTTTTCGCGCGAGACATATAGATCTACATGATCTATATGGGGCGAAGGAATCGCCTTCGCATCAAGACTAGGAGGATCCCGTGCTGCCATTGGATGCAGGATCTGAAGATCTCGCCGTCCAATTCCCATACACTCCCAAAAACTTCTCGAATCGGGATAGTTGGAGCATGTGCTATCGCAGTGCCACATAGACACAGTCAACTTGACACACACGCACGCACGCACGCACACACCCATTCACGTATGCATGCGCGAATGCATGCACCCCATGGCCACCTCTATAGTCCAACGTTACATATACGTGTCCGTACATATCCATACGCATATTACGAACACCCAATCCGAGCCCGAGACCCATCAGCAAACCCGAAATCCTCCTTTCCCCAGAAATCCCAGCGTGAATGACCAAAACAAAGGCAAGGCCCTGCGTTGACGTGTGGTTTGGCGGCTCGACGCCGACGCCGCCATCACACGGAGATATGTGCACGTTCCCCTCGATTCCTGCCCCGGCATTAATACGCATTATATTATATCTTGCCAGTACCTGCATGTTGACAGATCATTACGGTATGTTTCCACAAACGCTAGTAAGCTCTTGTTCTAGACTTCCGAACCCCCCCTTCTCGAAAAACTCCGCTGGCTTATCGGTTGCAGCAGGCCAGAAAAAAAAACCGCTGGCATGCCTTGACTGGATGGGGATAGGATGGGGTGTGCTAGCGTAACATGCCATATGTGTACATACATACCTATCTGCCCCGTAAATGTAGGACGGTGGTGTTATCTAGGTATCATTCGGGCCCATCGATCGCTGATGTAACGCTAGTTGGCGGCGGCCGGCAGCGCCTTATAAGCTTAGGTTAGCCTAGGCTGCGGTCGCGTTCCACTCGAGTAGAGGGGCTCCACTGCCGACTGATCTGGCCTGTTTTTATGGGGCAGGCTGTTTCTTTTCAAGGTCCTGCAGCTGGGGAACCTGGTTGGCCGGACGTTAGCAGGCTGGACTTGTGCAATCATGGTGAAGGCCCTCCAGCTATTTTGGGTATAGCTGGCGTATACATACATGCTTCTGGTCGATGGGTGTTTAATGAGGTTCTGCTTACGAATAACCCGTAACGTGCATGTGCATATGTGTGGTGCTAAAACGGGGTATAGTGCGATTGCTGTAGGGTTGGTTAATTGCTGGTGTTGGAAGTTAACTGCGCACTTGCAGAATGGGTTAATGCACAGATTCGGAATATACTGCGCACAAGTAGGATTAATGGGAGACAACCCAGCTGGCCAAAGGACTACGGAGGGGATGCGGTGTCAGTGTCAGACAGCTCTTCATCATGCGAGCATGAGTTGGCGGATTTCCTCATGCAGCTCAATAGTGCAATTGCTCAACTCCAAGGCCAGTTTGTACGAATTTACGGGTAAAATGTGTTTCTCGAAGAATAGTAGTGTGCATTGTCTTCTTGGCTATTCTAATGCGTCCACCTCCTCTCTCCCACCTCCGCCATGTTGCCCATATCCGGATGGACAAGATAAATCGTCCCCCTGAATAGAATGAAAAAGAAGAGAAAAAAATGATAGCACAGAACGCATGATGCAACAAAGGAAAGAAAGATAAATGTATGGTACAAAAGAATCTTCGAATCATTACAAGTCGTCATGCATCCTGAGTGTTATTAGTAGTGATATGAAATGTAAAGGAAACTCGTCTAGGTATCTTCTCTAATGCAATGAAAACGAAAAACGGAAGGTCTATGTGCCGAGCAAGTAAAAAGAGAACGAGATCCAAGCCAAGCAAAAAAAAAAAAAAAAAACTCCTGTATAATGCTGAGTATGTCCTGTAGATGCAATCGCTAATGAAATGTTTCGCACTGGTGTATAATGTAAAATGAAGAAAAGGATAAAAGTATGTTCAAGAAGTTGAAAGTATTAAAAATGTAAAGGTGGTCGTTGAATGGAGGATGTTTAACAGAAAAGTCCACGCTGGACTTCTCCCTCGTTCATGCGGCCAGTGATGCTGAAGCCAGAGGAGTTGGAAGAAAGCGAGTCGGAGCTTCCGACCTTCTTAATCGCCTTGCGAGTGCTGATTCCGAGGCCCTCAAGGGACTCGATGAGGTCAGGATATCTCCTGATAGCCATGCCGATGACCTTGGTGTCGATCTTGCGGATCGCATCGGAGGGAAGCTGGGAGGCGCAGCTAGTTGCAAGGAAGATGAGATCCGAGCAGTCGTTCGGCTTTGAGCGGAAAGCGCAGGCAGAGAGCTTGCCACGGAACAGAGAAGGAGTGTCGATGACTGGGACAGCGTGAACGCCGTCAACAACGAGCGACACAGTTGATGGGATCTTTGTCTTTGGGCCTGTGCATATATTGTTAGCTTATTGTAATGCGACAAGTTAGAATCGAAGAAATCGAACGTACCAATGAATAGCTCGACAAGAACCATCTCGGTTGAGGATGGGCTGGCCTTCCAGAAGAAGGCGACGTAGTCGTTTCTCGATTGAGGGATGACCATCCATGCGCCAACGTCTTCGCCCTTAAGGCCCTTGATGTCTTTGGTCAGAAGGTTGACGATGTCATCCTTCTCGGCCTTGACGAGGACATCGAGGTCCTTGCTTTCCCGCTCAGCGCCCTTGGCAATGACTGCCCAGCCGCCGAAGAAAGCATGCGATACTCTGTGGGAAGTGAGGACTGTGGAGAGGGCGACGGCAGCGGATGTTAATGTGGATTGACGCATTTTGCATATATTTATTTGTAGGTGGGTGTTTGTAGAGGGATGTCGCAATTGTATGTGAGGAGAAGAATTGTGGTGACTATCTTCAGGTGTTGAAAGGCTTGCTTTCAAAAAGGGCGTAAAGATATCTATCAAGGTCGTCGAAGGTTGTGTTATATATGGGTATCGTAAAAGTCTCGGACAATGCTAATGTTGAAGCTGAATTCCAAGTGAAATCTGGAGAGGCCGAAGGGCGGGACGTCAAGATAATATACCTGACGACACCAGCGCACAGGCTAACAGGTATCTGATGGGGGACAAGGCTCCATCGCCTGCAAATTGGTTCAGCTCCTCCAGAAAAACAAACCACGGTGATGGAAAAAGAAAGGTGAGAAAAAGAAAACAAAAGCTCCGTCTTTTATTAAAAATTTGGGGGGCATTACATATTGGGAGCCATGCATCACCCATTATTATCCTGGCCGCCAGTCCACAAGTAGCCTGATCCTGAGCCTACTGGCCAGAGGAGAAGACCGAGAGAGAGAGAGGAAAAAGAAAGGAGGGGCCGTTGCCCGTTTGAGCCTGGCGCGGCGTATGAGGACTTCGATGATGTGGTTGTCTCTCCCTCAAATTTTGTCTCCGAAGGTGACTGGCCCTGGTGGGTTTCAGGAACAGAACCGTCATCAGAGCACCGTTCGTGCTGGGCTTTTCGTCCGGCGTGAGAGCTGGTGACAGGATTTGGAAAGCGGGCGCCTCGGCCATCCACTGTGGCCCACCTCGCCAGGGCTGAGACGACCCTCGCTTCGATTCATCGGAGAGCGTCCGGTAACGCTTCGGTGGTCGTGGATGCCCCTCAAGTGCCGCACCTCCGGGCATGGTGGTCGTAGTCGTAGTCGTAGTGAGGTCGAGGTTGAGGTCGTGGTGAGGTTGATGCAGCCAGCCAAACGTGGTGTGTTGTCGTGCAGCCAGTCGCTCTCGTGATCGAGAGATTATAATCCCCCTTGCATCAATGGAATGCACGACGTCGTCTTTCCAAATGACCTCTCCACATCTCATCTCCCTCCATCAAAGCAGACGACGCGCGTGAAAGAGACGCCGCAAGGGCATCTGTGAAAGCAATCATCCAGAACTCTTCCTTGAAGGAACTCCCGGGGCGCCCGATTCCGGACGCCCAAACCCGCCTCACGAGATTCTGGTCTTGCCTGACGCGGTCATGAAAGCGCAGCACCAAGGAAATTGTGAGCCTTTCCCATCGAGGAAATTTCAAAGGCAACAATGCCATGCTGCTCGAAAATTTCTTCTCGAACATTTTAGCGTCCAGTGGTGTATCACCCCAGAGAGAAAGTTTTGACCATTGGCTGACTGACGAGATGGGCAGAAATGAACCTTGGCTTCCAATCACAGCTGCCTTCCTGGCAGGCCTTTTCGTCCCTGACCTTTCTGGATGGACGCGCAGCACCTCCAGCCAGATGCCCCGACGAATGAGTCGACAGTTTGCTTCTTCTTCTAGGGAATGTTCGAGCATCAGAACCGTCTGGGGTCCTACTGCGCCAGATCCTTCGGGCCCCCATCATTGGAGTCACGTCACGCGGCCAAGAACCTGAAGCCATCTCATCGCATCGTCATATCCACATTCCCCGTGCTACCCTTCGTGCCTTGATTCGTCAAACTCCCTTCCAATGAAGATCACCGGGCAAGGTCCGCATCATATACCCCAAGGCGCCAACCTTATCCTTAGCGCCCAAGGCAGCCTAAGCGATTGATATAAACGTTTAATATTGGTGGAAAATACTACGGAGGTAGCTATACGTATGCACACTTGATTCAACCTCAAACATCACCAAGAAACAGGTATCTCTCATGTACACGTTGCCTGCTGTCGGATCTCTCGACCGGGCGATCGGTGAAGCCTTGATTTCGGACCGGTGTTATCCGCTTACAGTGCCAATCTTCCTATTCCTGAAACCAAAACTGATGGTCCAATGAAAACAAGATGTAGAAAACCTCAAAGCCTTCGTGACCTCAGCAGCCTGTACGGAACTTGCGCGAGCGTCCGGACTAGGATATTTGCCCTGCCAAGAATCCAAACTTCGCAATAGTCACCAGCAATGAGAGTCACTCCACAGAGCTTGAAGTCGGAGAGCTCCCTCACAGCCCAATTGACGCGTGATACCACTCCGAAGAGACAAGACCTTGGAAGGTACATTTCAATGCAACGATAACCTGCGAGAATACTTCGATCTTCCTTGCCACCAGTTACGCGAGGTTTTCGAAAATAGCCAACTTCCATCCAAACCTGTCCGCATCCATTATCGCCCTACGCCCGCGGCCGGGAAGTTTGAAAATATGACGTCGGCAACCGAAAAGGTCGGAATCGCATGCGCCGTCCCCACAAGAGGCCCAACTCGGCCAACGGCAGACTGCATTACTGGGCAGTTGCCCAGCTACCGAATGCACGAGTCTTCTAGAAAGTCCTTCTAGAAGGTCCAGGAATCCGGCGTCGAGAATGCTCTCCTGATTCGGGAAGCGGCACCCATTCGGAAACGTTGCATTGCGTCTCAACACTCTTTGTAACATGCGCAGCGGCAGCGGTGGCACAAAACAAGAAATCAATGGATCCACATTCAAAACATTTGTTTGAGAATGATCAACCACAGTGTCTACAAAGCTTCTGCAGGAACAAAGCCGCATCGGAAGGATACTCGCCACCTTTTCAACACGGTGTGCGGCGTGTGGAGACTTCCCTCCCCTTTCGGCATGCCGCGACCGCTCAGTATCCATTCCGACCGGGCAGGACCTTCCATCCTGGGTGGCACAATGCCGGTCAACAGATCTATAGACGGCAAGCGAGAATAGCAACACACCCGCAAAGGGCTCCACTTGCCAAAGCGAATCTCGGGGGCGGTCGGGGCGCCCTGCGTACATTAATCTCGCCAGCTCGAGGTCTTTTTTTAACTACAAAACGTTTAAAACGACAATTATTATTGTCATGTTATGAGAATCTTCCAGGAAGAGGTTCGCTAATGCTCGTTCGATAAGCAATCAGTTTGTCAATTCGACGCTATATAACTCTCGTTTCACAATGATGTTTATTAATAAGTCGAGGCTCTTGGGGTATATTGCATGAACGATATCTGTTTGCGGGCCCGCGATCTCGAGACGAGGCCCGCTTCGGAACCCTATACAGTCCCACAGTAATTCCTAACCTGTAACCTCAACGATAGGTGCGGCCATCGACTGCCGCAAATCGACCGGGGTGACACAGTCTCGGGACGTTGGCCTCCAAATTTGAAACTCCAGATCGCATTGCAGGTTGAGATTAGCCTAACTTCCTAGGTCCTTTTGTCGAGTTAGTGCATAGCGCCGCCGTGATTGGCATGCTAGTGAATAGTGCCGCTACATAGGACGTCTGGTCGGTAGGCGCACTCCTTGCTTACCTACCCAATCGATCACGGGATCGAGTATCAAATCCGACAGGTTCGGAATTTAGAAACATCGGCAATTTCTCGGGTCAACAGTCTCCTCCCTGTATAGACAGGACCGGAGCAGCTCCATGCATCCTGTGCGTGCAGCTGACCGCCGACTCTCAACTCCGTGATACGAAAATGTCGGCCAGCCAGGGCAACCCTGGCCGCACCCAGATCTTACGGCGATGGGGCACAGGGGTCCCGGCCTTGGGCAACTCTTAACCTCGGGGCTTTCACGAGCATTACTCGGACGGAATCGCCAGCAAAAACGCCTTATGACATCTATCATCATCGGAAGAGGAAAATTCAAATCAAATCAAAATGCAGCTTATCTCTGCGCTGCGACCTCGTCGGAGCTCGGTTGGTGCTTTGATCGCAAGAATGCTAGCTTTGGCCTGTTCGGTATACTGGTAGCGCGCTCTGTTTAATATCCGCACCACCTATCGTCATGGGTCACCAGAATCGGAATCCAATCGCCACAACTTGGCTGTCAAAACCTCTTCGTCGGACCGTCAGTGCACTATCAGAGAAAGAAAAGTCTACAGAGCTAGTCTCGATGGAAGAAACGGCTGGTTTCATCTCCTCGGGCTAGCGTCAAACGCAACACTTGTCGGGCAGGCGCGGATTCAGGCAAGTTGATGACAAGCGGACAGCTGGAGCTCGACCCTGCTGGCCGCTACGACATATCAACCGAGGAAAAAAAAAAAAATCTGACCGCTTTGGAACTATTGTGCGAAAGAGGCAAATGCGGCGAGCGCAAAGGATGCAGGCATATATCACGCAGACGTATGCAGGCCGGTTGCATATTTCAAGCGTCTAGCTAGATTTGGCCGTGACGTTGGGGCTACTGCAAACAACAACTATCAATTGATATCATCGGTTTTAACATACAAGTCCTGGCTCCATACTCGCCGCTAAGTTGAACTGGATGGGAACAGTATTACACGGCAGCACACAATACATCCCATGTCTGCATGTGTCCCCCACTGGACTGACTCGAGTGAGCGTGTTTCACCAGCTCTAGTGCTCTATAGTGTCAGACAATGCAATTCATCCAATTCTGCCTATAGCTATGGACTGTCGGTGGGACCGTGATAACGCCATTGTAAAGCAGGATTCGATAAAAATTCAGGCTCAAAAGTCCACTTCAGACTAGCGATTATCCAGCCACTAGTCCGTTACAGTGTACCCCCAATTTTCGTCTGAGAGCCAGGTTCTGGAGAGTGTCATCCCACGCGCGAGGGTACTGAACGGCTTGGCCGTGAGATGACCGAGGTCGTCGGGTAAACAATTAGCGTACCATGACTAGCGGCCTGGCTCAATTGTCTTGAGGGGCGCCCACGTTCTCAGAGGCCCTGTTCGCAGAGACCTTGTGATGCGTCGCGCAATTAATTGTGGGTCTGCTCCATTTATCCGAGCGAATTCAACAGGTCTCGTCCGCTCGACGCTGACTGATTCCACCAATTGTTGAGAGTGGTCCTTGACAAAAAGGACAGTTTCCTCCGTCTGAGCCCCCACGAGGAAGTCTGACAAAACCTACGAGAAGAGTGGGTGAGACTTGGTTATCGTCTGATATTTGGCGTGGACCCTGCTGGCACGCGTGGACCTTGATACCATTTTTACCAGACGGCTATGCCAAAGGAAGCGGCTGATAAACTAGCAGCCACGAGGGCTCAGTTTGCAAGTTTACCGTGTATCCACGGCTTGGAAAGAGGGGTTCGAGTTCTCACCTGGACCCACATTTAGAACACGGCGAACCGACTGAGCCTTATCTCAACAGCGGGCCTGCACTGCGCGGCAGGCTCGTCGTGTCCACACCGTCGGAGTGGTCAAGTGTTTGGAGAGCACATGGGCCAAGTCTCGAATGACAAGGGGGGAAACAAAGGGCTGCAGGAGACACGGCATCTCGCATCGCACAGTGGCCGAACGCGACCGGTGAGCGAGGCGCAAGTGAAGGGGAATGCGTCGGCGTACTATATTGCAGTGCGTCGGCCGTATAATGGGCCTCAGAGATGCATGAGAGGGTGCATCGCGCTACCAACTTGAAACCCCGCACTTTGTGCGCGCGATAGCCAGTCACGTTTGCAGATTTGGGAAATGTGGAGAATGTTTTACGTATGACAAGAAGAGTCTAGAACTCGGCGAGGAGCGATGACGCCAAAGGTTCCTGGAATTGGTCAGCGAACACCCCTCACCTGCCACACTTCCCGAAATGGGCGATTCCGCGAGATTACCTGTCTGTGGCTGCAGCGCTCGATCGATCGAGGAGGCCGACCCGACGGTGGCTATCAGTCGGTTCGAAATCGTCTCCGCGGTGACGGAGACCAGCTTGTCTCTCAATTCAGAGTACAAAACACTTACGGATTTTCGTGCGAAAGTTGCACCGTGCACAAGGATAGGAACTCGCAGTGGCGCACGTGTGGCAGATTGGAATCTTTGGATCTGAGATGGTCACGCGCCCAGCCCCAAATTTGCAGAGCGAGTTGGACAGAAAAGCGCCAATCGTCATCTCTGGATACGAGACGGTATCTCCGGTGCCACAATTTCCAGATCGGGACTGCTCCGTGCGCCATGAATCGATCTAGACCGGTGGCTTTGATGCGGTCATTGGCTGGTGGAATTGCAAAGGCGCCTGATAGCCTCGTGGATGTGATGACTTCACCTGCAGGCAATTTCTGGACGAAAGGAGTTTTAACGTTGTCAAAGATCGGGATAATTTACCGATCGATCGCTACAGGGCTGACGGGGCGTGCCTCGTTCCACATTGAGCGCCCACAGCGTCGGACAACTCCCATTGGCAAAAGTCGGCCGCCACTGATATTTGAACAGGCCGGATGGGAAATTCACTTTCAGCTGGGACCGAGAAGGAGAGAGAGAAGGGGTGCGTCCTGAGAGGCCGCTTCAGGCCACCTCCGCCGGCCTCGCTCAGATGTCTCACGGGAAACGAACGATGATAACGATTTTTCGCCAACATTATCAGTTATTACTCCGCAGATGTCTTGCAACGCCCAAGCCGGCTAACGAGATGAGAGGTTGCACGTCCGGACGTCCGAGAGCTGAAGATACAGGGTGTCCATTACGAAATACGGGCTGAGCGATGCCAGCCAACAGCGTTGGATGCCTAATTTGACGAACAACATCGCGAGCGGCGGACAGGTACACCATCTCGGGTTCCACCGCCCACTGCCACCGCCCTCTCGGATTCGTCACATCGCTTTCGTCTAAGCGAAGGCAAAGGTATTTGCAAAGTGATGGAATTGATGGTGGCCTGACACTGTTCCGCATATGTGCTGTATATGTCGGGAATAGGGGTCGGGGGGAGCGGGACTTACCGGTAGCTACAACAAGAATAACTACGGGGTGCATGTATCGATTATGCATGCGTAACGTCGGCTTGGCTGCCAATTTGTCTAATCATCCAGCCTATTTCTGTAGACGTTTGATGTGAAGCACTCTGGTCGACAGTCCTAGTTTGGCCATATTTGAATGGTGTTTTATCGACCTGTCGGTTAGCTGGATTAGAACGGTGGCAGCTGCACCAGCCCGAAGGGTGGACGGACTGGCACATTGACGTCTGCTAACGTACGCGAATGATCGGGGCAATTGGAAGCGTGCCGCAGAAGCGTCGCATGATGCCGAAGGCGCCCGTATGCGTAGCTGGAGAGGATTAGCAGTTGACGTTGCGTCTATCTGGCCACAGGCAGCTGGGCAGCGCCAGTTCCAGGCGGCTACGATGTGTTGTTGCCAGGTGACAGGGAACATTCTGTTGTTGTTGTGGCGAGACGCAGCAACCGCCCGACGAGAATAGAAACACCACGGAATCGAATTTGAATGCCTGCGCTGCGCCGCCATGCTCCGAGATGACCTCGGTTGTGGGTATCTCGATATTGTCCTGCACATGAAACCGATCTTGGGGGTATAGCAGGCTGCCGTGTAACTTCATCTTGTTGACGACGGAAAGGGACTTCATCTTTGTTGACGGAAGGGGGCGGTGCACCGCATGTACTATGGATCGCACAAACGCTATATCGCACACGAAGTCGTAGACGGCATTGGTATCAGGACGGACTGCGACTACGAGGGACCGGTTCTGCGAATTCAGCCGGGAATGCTGACGCATCGCGTCGCTCTTTCTGGCGGCGCCACCGATTCTCATGTTTCGACGGGCCCAAGAGGGAAACCCGTCCAATCTATTTGAATATTTCGGGAAAATGCTGCATCCCACAGACGACATTCTAGCGGGTTTCCATGAGTACAGAGGACGCCGGAAAGGGCGTAAACTGGCCCCGAAATAACAGCCGCTGCATCTGATGCTTTGATACATATCAGATATAATTAACAACTCCTTCGCTAGCTTGGATTCGGCGCTGCTGCTGCTTCGACGCAGGTTTATCCACCGACCAATATAGCGGCGGGATAGCGTGCGCATGGTGGTGGTGGTGGTATAGCGCCCTACTGTGGTTACTCCATTGCGTCGACATTCTGAACCAATACCGGCCGGGCGATTCGGGTAAAAAGAATGCGTCGAAACATGCCTTCCGGCTGCTTCGTCCAAGCGTGCGACTTTGGCGCGGCGGAGGAGGAAGGAATTGTCGGGTTTGATCCGCTGTGTTTCGGGTTCGAGCTCCTGCGAAGAGGGTCCGCGCAGGCAGACACTCCATCACCAACAGGTAATCATACTCCGCATGTTCGCCGTCGTCGAGGTGTAGTGAGAACATAACACGCTCGCGATACGACTCGTCGTGCATGCGTTATAGTGGGGATTAATTTGATGTTCATGTGGGCACGCCTGGAGTTTGGAAATGTTGGCCCGCCACTATTACGGCGCACACATCGGGCAACTTTTGCGCCCCGAACGAAAAAGTGGCCGGAAAAGTCGCGGTGGTGAGTCTGGGCAGCGAGCTGGCTCCTGCCTGGAGCATCGAGCACGAGCGAGGCCGCAGGCGGCAGAGCAGCGGGCGCGCAAATGTCACTGCCTTAAACCCTGGCCTGCGAGTCCAGAGCACGAAGATAGTTTAATTGGCATGTTGAACGTCAGCAGAAGGGTAACACCGAGCAGGCAAGCTTCCAGGAGGCTCGCTCGCCTGGTCCTGCTCGAATGCGACCCCTTCCTGGCGGCCGGTCTGGAGCTCATCTGGCGAGTGCTGTCATTTGCGAGGTCTGGTCGGTGATATGACGCTGGGTTCTGGTCTGGGTTCTCCCATGTCGGGTTGGAAACAGCTGCTTCTTTCCTTGTCCAGGCGAGCGCCAGCCGACTAGGCCGGAATGAGGTTCTGGCTCAGCCTGGGACGCTGGTGCGCATTGTGCGGAAGGAATTAACCTTCTAAATTAAAGTCGTGAAATTTCGGCAGCAGCAGGAGCGAAAAAAGGGCTCGGATTATATATATTGTCGCGACGCCTTCCTTGTGCTTGATTCGAAACCTCTCTGCTGTCAGATAATACATCGATTCACCGGTTTCCGGCGCGGATTCAGAGACACCAGTCGCCCTTTCGTCACATCCCTGCCTGCCTGTCTGTCTATCTGCCTGTGCGCCCTTGCTTTGGCTATCGTGGTTGCTCCTGTCCGTCCTTGATTGTTATATCATCCGGGGTCAGCTCGAGGCCAGACATATATATCTGAAACTCCACCGTCAACTGCTTTCTACTCACAAGGTATCTATACGCTCGAGAGTCTTATAACGTGTCGACGCCGGCCATCGACCACCCGCAGCTTCTTCTTCTCCAACCAAACATACATACACGCCCAGATATCCGCCGCGAGGGGCATCTACATCACTATACGAATTGATTCAAAATGCAAGCATATCCACAGACGGACTCCGTCCGACAGCAGCTCGAGGCCTTCCGATTCCCTTCGCCGATGCCTACAATCCGGTCCCACAAGATCTGGTCCGCCCAGCATCTCGAGCCATACCTCCCGTCTCCCAGAACTCTGCCTCCGACGGACCACTCGGAACCGGACTTCATCGACTCTGCGTATTCCTCTCCGCTTGAAGAAGCCCCGCCGAGCCCCAGCAACTGCACAGCCAACGGCACGGCAATGTCGTTGCTAGACACATTATCAGAACTCGAGTCGATCGTCCGCAAGTACGAGGCGGACAACAAGCGAGCCGGCCATTCCTACCACGGCTCCCAGGCCATGGGCGAAGACGAAATGAAGAGCTTCTGGGACGACGACAGTGACGACAGCGACGACGACTTTGTGGACGAGGCCTATGATAGCGGGTGTTTCACCGAGGTAAGGGCTCTCCTTCCTGCGTCCTAATTTTGCACGGCGCATTGGATGTACTGCATGCATAGCAATCTCGTAGCTCTGTATTCCGTGGCTGGCCGCGCCGCAGGCCCACGATCGACGCTGCAGCCAGCTCGAAGCAGCGGGCTCAAACAGACGGTTGTGGTTTGAGCATTTTGAGTTCGTCGGCTTGCCGAGGAATGGCCAGGCCGGACAACCCGTTGTGTTGTCCGCTTCCCAAGCTGTCGAGACTGCAACACGCTGAGAAACACAAAGCTAACCGATTGCATCTGCCACAGGACGACGAGAGTTTCGAGTCGAAACTGGCATCTCTGCAGCCTCCCACCAAGAGACCCCGTCTCGACAACCAGGGCGCGACCCCCGCCCGCCAACCTCCTGCCCCCGGAGTGGCTATCATCAAGCCGTCGGCGAGTCTGCGTCTCTCCAATTGCAAACGGATGCGGATGAAACACCGACAAGTCTCGATACCGCGGAGCGCACCTGCGCCCGCAGGTGTCAGCAATTCTTCTTCTGGCAGTTTCCCCGGCGCCGGCGATTGGTGGGTGCTGAGGAAGCCTTCGCCAGTCTTCATCGATACGTTTCAGTTCTGATCGCGCGCGGAAAGCGGTCTCTCTTTCTGCCTGTTCATGCCGCCTGTTGATCGGTCTCCGCTCTCTCAAGGGTGAGGCTGAGCTGCATCCGACTCGGTCCCTTGCTTCCTCATCTTACTTCTCTCTGGCTTACGAGCCTGTACATACTATACTTCCAGCCCTCCACTGGACAAAAGCCGACTCTGTTTCTTTGAAGCTATCCTCGAAAAGTTCATTGATTCGCTGCCCTCAAGTCTTACAGCCACATCTCTCTCTCTCTCGCTTCTCGTGTTTCTTTAGCGACATTTATTCCCCCTTACGTTCTATTACTTACGACCGAACCGCGTGTCGCTTTCTTTCATTTGTTCCCTCAGCATACTTACCTAATACATCCTTAATACTCCTTTAATCACAGTCGCTCTCGGCGGATGCTTTGATTCGAATTGTTGGTTTGATTCTCTTTAGCCATTCTTCCTTCTCCTACAGTTTCACAAATATTAGCGGTCTTTGATCTCGAATCTCTTGTTTTGAAGCACGGGCGTTTTCTTTTTTCCTCGTTTCCGCTGTCCTCTCGAACAAGGCTTCTCGCGGTTCTAGAAGGCTGCTTGTTTTGTCATGTCCTTCCGACAGACATTGAAGTCTGGCAGACGGCCCTCTTCCTTCCTCTTGGCGTTAAAGCTCCTGAACCTGAAACACACCCGGGCGTAACCTTAACCCTTTCAGGCACTTTGCAATGTGTAACGATGGAACAAACACACAAACCAACTTGTATTTTGTCATGCGAGCCTTTTTATTTAGCTGGAAGCGCCGCCGCCAGTCTCCTGCATATGTACGCACGTACGTCCCAGGATTCCATATTAGAGGCCGGTATTCTCGGTTCTCAATGTCACCAATTAAAATTAATAGAAGAATATATGTCCCTTGTATGCACCCTAGCCCAGCCATCGTCGCCTTGTATTCCGTACATCGAATTGTGAAGCAGTCTAAATATGTGCAACCGCGGACAGGGGGAGGGGGCCTGGAGCGAAGTTGCGCGACGAAACAAAATCGGCTCGAGTGTTATCGTGTTTCTGCTATCGGATACGAGGCCGCGAGGGTCCTTGTAGAAGTGCATTTACAAGTCGGTCGTACGCTCTCTGGACCGAACCGGGGAATCATCATCCAAGACTCCTTACCTGCAGCCTAGTCAGTGAAGGGCTCTGCAAGTCGCAATGTAATCACGGCGACCGCCACTCGCGAGCTCGGTGCTTCGTCGAATGTACGATATAGGGATTGTTAGGCGGCCGTTGCCCAGACAAAAGCCTGAACCCCGCCAACCTTATAATACTCATCAACTTGCCCGATCGCGAAATCAGCACCGATGCGCATCGCGGTCGGGAATCCAGAGCGAGCTCTCCTAAGACCAGTGCGATGGAGCCCGATGGTTGCACAAAGCCGGCGAACAAGCTTTGGCGCACAGTTTCCCATACCCGGCCCCTCAATCGTCTTTCTCAAGGTTGTGACCAAATGCAAAATGTCGCCGCAGACGGACCACATTCGCCAATAGAACTTCGACCCCACCTTTGCACAGCGCCTTGCCGGATTCGGGCGGTGTCGAAGCCTCGCTTTTCCTTCTACGACCCCACTCTGCGCGGTGGGCTATTTTAGTCACGCGAAACCCTTTTTCCTGCTCTCTTCTGGTGCTGGGGGCTATAGCGGATGGGGTGCTATAATATCGTATATGCTGCGCAGTTTATTGCGCGTTTCAGAGTCGGACCTTTTGGGCGAGATTTTGACTAAAACTAGTACCGGAAGGGTTAAAAGCCCAGTGTGCTGCATACGCCGGCCGTCGAATCAGAGACCATGTCGAGAGAGGGCGTCTTCGATTCGGAACCGAGCTGAGCAGATCATTGATCAATCTCATGCGAACCGACTCTGCCTTATGCTTGGGGGGTTACATACGGACACTGGTTCGGATCTGCTGCGCAGCTAAGCAGCTGCGCGGTGGGGCTGTGGTTTGGTGTAAATGCGGTATGGTGCAGGATAATTAAAGTAAATACTAACATCTGCATTCTTGACGGGCACGCACGGCGCTTCAATACGGTGGGTATCATGCGATCAATCTCGACGGCGTAATATCTCAGCTTAGCGGGGGTGCATGTACATGTGGGCCGTTGACCTCTCACGTTCGATGTTGACTCCAAATATACACCCCGGCCGTAGATGTTTGTCCCAAGGCGTAAACGTAAACGTGAACCAACGGGATGCAGACTGAACCAGCCCCTCGATTGACCAAAGGTAGAGTCCGCCCACGGGTATCGCGATTCCAAATGTCCAATTCTGGAAGCACTTCGCCTCATGCCGCCGTCTCCTGGCTCGGGGACCACCAGCTGAGTGAGTGAGTGAATGTGTAAAGTAAGACTCGGATGCACTTCGTATGCACATGTAGACATCTGATACAGTCGCCCTGACATGACACCAGCCAGCCTCCCCGCGAATACTCCACCATCAAGGAACGCCGAGGGATATTCGGATATCGTCCGCAGGAGGTGCGAAATACGGCTTCCAACGCTCGGACTTCAACATGCAACACCGCTTAATTATGCACGGCGATATATGCTCTTGATGAACAAACACCAGCAGCAACGGTGTCCCTGTCAACTTGCCCACACGCAGCAGGCAGACAGGCAGGCAGGCAAGCAGACAGGCAGGCAAGCAGGATCGCGGAGTTCAAACATTAGAGTTAATTGCATTCAAATCTGCTTGCTGTGTCCCCGTGCGCCGCGCCGCCGCTCAATTAAGCGTTTCCGGCAAGTCATGGCTGCACTGACGCCCGCGGCTGCCTCAGCTGGAGATATCAATATCGCCCGCCAAGCCCGTCCCTCGCATCATGCACATTCCTCGCGTTCAACTAGCCCTCACCACAAACCCTCCCCATGACCGCGCGGTTGCCGTATCCAGCCGTCTCCAGACTTTCCACAAGCTGCTCTTCTCGAGGACGGCAGGTTCCCTGGTTTGCAATGTTGGCTGGCTGGTGTCTCATGCGGCTGGCGCACACATCCGGACCTGGTTCTCATGTTCTCACGCTGCCTTGTCCATGTCCATGCCCATGTTCGTGCCCGTGTATGGAATGGACATGGCCAGCTGGGCGCGCGAGTGTCGGCATGTGTCTCCCGCGTTAGATACCGTGATCCATGGCCCTGTAGGAAAGTTTGGATGATGATCTTTCGATAAACCGGCGTCGCGTCGGAGTTCCCCCTCTCCCCGAGCCATGCTACTGCCGCATCTATCCACCAACATTCCTGTGACGTTGGCATCTGCCGTGCCCCGCCAGGGATGCGGAGCTCGGAGGCGTCTATTCGATTCCAGCAATCATCCGTTAGAATAGTGGTAGATGCGGTTTAGCTGACTTTTGGCTCCCACGTCTACTCCCACATGTTTCAACTGAAGTTGTTGATGTCGATGCAGTATATCCTTGTGACGCAAGGGATTACCTGTCAGGCGTTAGTCAGACGGATTATCGGATTGTTATACATGTGCGGCTGGAATGCTGCTGCTTTAGATTTTTGCGGTACATGCCATGATTCGGTTACAGTATTGGCAACGGCAGCGGCGAGGCAGAGCTCCGAACCGAGTTCCTTCAGATATCTAGCCTGCTGATGATAGACGATCGCATAGGATTCTCCTTCGTGCGTGTGTTTCTCATCAATTGGACGTGTCAACAGCTGCATGCTCTATCCATATTTGGGTGCATGACATGCGCATGGCGTGCGCGCTGCAATGGCTGAATATCGTTGGCATCAGTCGGCAGTTGTAGATGTCGTGCACGAGCTGACGTCTGTTACACAGCTGCACTGACATGACGGGGCCCCACTCGATCGATCGGTAGCTGCGGGTTTAGGTAGGAACTAACGACGTGCATATCCAACTTCCCAAGTATAGGCAATACCCCACAGCATCTCAACATTTCCAATATTTGTGGGTAATATATATCACCACGCCATGCTAATACGTATATCGCAATTGTGAAGCCCCAACCGTTCGATATATGCCATCTCCACATTCCGCGTATTCACCCCTTGATCCCTTTCCAAACCGGCAGGACCCTCGGTCCATCTTCGGGGCGCCAACGCCTCTCGTCCAATCCAGGCAACGTAGCTAACAGCCCCCTGGCCCTTGCAAATTCACGGATTCAGGGAGCAGCAACAGGAGCAAGTGGCAGATAAAAAAAAAGTCTGGATCCGTAGCCGTTGCCCCGACACAACT
This sequence comes from Drechslerella stenobrocha 248, assembly GCA_000525045.1. Classification (NCBI taxonomy): domain Eukaryota; kingdom Fungi; phylum Ascomycota; class Orbiliomycetes; order Orbiliales; family Orbiliaceae; genus Drechslerella; species Drechslerella stenobrocha. Next base: position 133,150 of record KI966425.1, on the reverse strand, counting down.
CCGCAGTGCGCAAAACAGCAGCTGCTTCCGGACAGTCGACAGTTATGTACCCGGTTCGGCCGGGCAAACGCCTCGGCCCTGCAACGGGTGAAACATCTGTCAAGGTCGTCCGTCGGCCGCCGAAATGAAGGACCCTCGGCTGTGCTAGAATCGTATGTCTGCGTACGTGCATTATCTGCTATCACCGCGGCATTGACTGGAATCGTCCATCCCGCCGTGCGGATATCAACTTGCAACATTGATTAGCGTGTTGGCTGGTGCCGCACACTGGTGGATACCATGGTGGTGGTGGAGGTTGAATATGAGGCCGAGGCTTGATACCTTGATCGCGTTTACACTCATACAGCCATCGCCAATTGTTGAATTGCACTTGAGGCCGGGTGGTCGATAGCGGCATCCTTAACGGGAAAGCCATACCATGCACCCGTCGCCTGTATCTCCCCCAGTTGAAGCCATAAGCCGATGCATGCTAGTTGTCGTTGTATTATTCCATGGGTAGTCTATAGCATGAAGTGTATAAAACCACTTTCTGCAAGCCAGACGCAAGTCAAAAGCATCCCGGTAGTTGAAATCGCCGCGGCATCTCATTCAACAACGAAACGAGAGAGCAAGTGTCAACGACGGTAGACCCGCACGGATATGCAAGAATGACTTGACGGAGGTAGGAGACTCACCTGGCCTGCTGCGCGTCGCAACGAGACCGCTGAAATGGGGGTAGCGCATGCCGCCAAACTAACGGTACAGTTGCCTGTTTGGGCGATTCGTGAAGTCAGACCCTGCACCGCGACATTGGCCTGCAGGACAATAGGCATCTTTATCATTCTATCAATTGTTCAACTCTGCGTGTTTGTTTGCCGATGTCCCGAATATACGCCGGTTGGAACCTGCGGCCAGTAATTTTATGCAAGCGTGCATGATGGGTGCATGTTAGTGCAGAACTTATACATGGCAGAATTTTTTTCGTCTTCCTCCATATGTTTGCAGATTTCCCCTTCTCGGAGTCGACGGCTGGCGGCCGTGCTGGAGACGAAAGCGAGCTGGCGGTCTCGGCTGGCCGTTGGAAAACAGCAACGCTTAGCGAATCACCAGAAAGCCGACACACGACCGTTTCATGATGCCTGAGCGCGCTCCCAATCCTGCGGGCTAACTATCGACAAGGCGCTCGCACGGCCGCTATTTCCGTCCGGCGCCGATGTTTTGTCTCGCAGGCTCGATTGGGGGGAGCTCATGCCCAGCGGGATGGACATGCGCATACGCGTATCCTCCGTCGGACAATCAATGCCGTTGTGAGTATGACCTGCGAAGCTGCGTATGCAGACGGTGAAGAAAGGGAGCGAGAACAGGATGATCGCAAACGTGTAGGCGGACGTATGCCTCAGTATGCCTCAGGATATCCGCGCCGGGAGTCGGAGCATTTGCGCCCTGTCCGTGCAGAAGGCTAGTAGACACCGGTAGATAGTGTGTTCACGTGGGCCGTAATTTCCCCTGAGGAGTTCGAGAGAACGGCGAATGATGCGAGAAAGAAGGCGCCGAGACATCGCGCATCGCACTCAGGGAAGTACGGTATCATCGGAGTGGTGAGCTTTTGTCCCTCCGTGGACGAAATTTAGGTGATAGCGACCCGCCCAACTAGATTGGCTAGCTAACGCCACCGAACCATCATGATATCATACCATCACCTGATGGCTCAATCGGAAGTTGATTGAAAGAGCGCCTCCGGTCTCAAGTTGGTGTTGTAATCGAGTTGGGCTCGCTACCTAGCCTCGGCATACCCGGGAGATGCGCACGTTCCAGTCTAGGCCTCGAAGTAGGACCCTGATGCCCCGCAGACGTGCAGTGCAAATCCGAGAAAAAGACGGGGTCGTTCTCGCTGGAGTTGCGAAATGAGCAATGGGCGATCGTCACCAGGCGAACTTGCATATCTGCCCCGGAAGATGCTCGATTCGAGAGAAGGACGTAGCCTCGGTTTGTCGCCTGTGGCAGCCTGGCTGCAGTGAGCATACTGTGTACTTCGTATCGCGAAGTGAAAGGGGGTGAGGTCGCGATCGGGATCAACGTTGAACCGATAGTGATAATAGGTGTCTCGTAATGGGTTCTCGTAAGGCGGTCGTGTAATGTTCCTTTGTAACCGGCACCGCCGTTAGCGCGTTTCAGCAGACGATGCGGCGTCAGGCTGCACGGCCTCACGTGGCTGCGTGGCTACCAGCTGAGTCAGCGGATGAAATACAACAAAGTCAACGCATAGCAACATCCCTCGTGATCCACTGCACATCCGTGACTTTTTGCCTTGGTGATAGCTATTGTATACGTTGAATTATAGACAAAAATAACGCCGGTCGAATCTGGGTATAATCTAGGATGTCCATGTCGACCCCACCAGGCTAACAGGTTCGGGACACCAAACGACATCGCCGCAATCTTTCGCCGTAGACACCATCCAGCTCTGGAGCCGGATCAACCCCTCATATATCCAAGACTACCGCACTGCTTCCCTCATCCAGGTGATGCATAAGCACGTCAGCCATAGTTCGCATCCGCTGTAAGCATCCCAGGTGTCCTATCGAACCATCTTCCACTTTGACGCATCCACTAACCACAAAAGTAGAAAATACCGCCGCCGCCGTTCGTTCAGCTCCACGCCCTCCGGCCGTATCAGGCCCCGCGTCCTCTTCACACCTCAAAAAGCGCGCAATAAACTTGCAATCTCGACCCCAGTCTACTGCTGTTCCTGCTGCTACAGCGCAATCCCCGCCCCTCCACCGCCAACCCCGATCGCAAGCGCAAACGTAAGCAACTGGAGCTACAGACCACTGTCCGGCACAGCGCATCTGCATGGCCTACGAAGTACTCATAGTCCTCGCCCCGCTGGCCTCAATCGGTGCCGCTACCATCATCATCGCCACAGCGCGTGGTATCGCCGCACTAATGGCTCATGTTGCCCGCCGCCAGTACGAGCATACCGTTGAGACGAGGTACTTTGGTCGGCCGCTGACCCGCCGCGAGCGACGCATTGTGCGTCGCCAAGAAGGCTATTCGTATAACGAGTTGGATGACGTATTGCCAGAATATTCGTCCAGAACGCCTGCAGCGGGATGATGCATGATGATTGTGCTCCGAGTTGTAAAAACACATTGCTTTGCGTCTACTGCTTTTGATGTTTTGATGGGTTTTATGAATCGAGGGGAAGGTTAGGGTGACCGAGAGGCTTGCTATGCTGCGCATACATGTCTGGCAATGCTGTGGTCGGCATATAAGGTGGTGGTAGATGTGTGATTGGATGGCTGGTTGGCCGGTTGACCAGTATAGCATAACCCTCTTTTGTTTCCTTTGTCCAATTCTTCTGATACAGTCCCTTTGGGCCCAATATGGTGCCTTAAACAAATGCAATTGTTGGTTTCGCGTCCCTTAAACTGGTCCGTGGTGTAGAAGCATCAATTGCGAATGGATTTAGGCGGGATGGAACCAAAATTGCGAGTAGGTTTTCGAGTAGGCCCCGGTCTGAGTTCCGGACGGCTCACGAGCTCGAGGATATATCAGGAAGAGTTTATAGACTGGTTCATATCTAACCCTTTACCAATGCCCAAAGTAAGAACACGTTAACGGGGCTATACTAGCGCTAAGTGGGCCATAAAGCTGCCACTGATATAACAGTGGCGACAGACTCCGCAATGAGAATTCCTAAACGAAAGTTCCATCTGATCTATATCTATCGCACTAGCATGCGAGATTTCTCGGCTTCCCACGGGCGCCTACCCTCCATCGCCCCCTTTGAGCGCCGGCCTGCCAGCTGAAACTGACCTTAAATGGGTGTGACTGGCATCGAAGTGCTGAGCCCTTCATTATCAAGGATCCGTGATGCAACCGGTACCTTTCCCGCAGTTGAGACAGCCGAATCGACAGGACCAGGTAGCTCCGGGGCTGGCGCCTTGGTTGCAGTTGAAACAGAAGAATCGACGGGATCAGGAGGCCTCGAAACTGGTGATGCAGTCCCCGACTTGGGATCAGGGGACGGAGGGAATCGAATGACCGATTGAAGATCCCTTACTTCGTCATCCACTAACGCCTCCATCTCCGGGATGTTGACGTTCGTAAATGGCTTCACAATACCCTGCGGGGCGCCCTCAACATCAGCAATAGCATCCTCCACACCGGCAGCAGCGGTGTCCACCACCATAGCAACGGGTATCTCAACGGCCAGCTTGCTCAAAAACCGCACTGCCGCCAAAACGCTCCGCAAGGGCAGTCCCCGTATCTTTGCAAGGAGAAGGTCGTTCGTTACCTTCTTAAGCTCCCTTGCGCGTTTCTCCTCTTCATACTTTAGCTCCACCCTGTCCGCCTCTGCATCTGCCTTTGCCCGCGCCTTTGCAACCTTGTAGATTGGTGCTAGCCGCCGACGTTCCTGCTTGTTGAGCACCTTGCCAAATAGTGACTTTTCGATTTTGCGGCGCGACGCCCGCCGGTCCTTGACGTAGATGACTATGGCACCAATAGCGGTGATGGTGACGACGGCAGCGGAGGCAATTGGAAGGGCAATTATCTGCGGTCCGGCGATACCGCCAATGATGGCAGGTACGGAGAAGAGAGTGATTAGGCCAGAGGTAGTCGTGAGCAGGGCGCAGGTGCTCGGCATGGCAGGCTAAGTTGCGAACAGGATGTCGATGTAAATGGATGCTGCGTCGTCGAGTAATTGCGGTTGTTCGAGTCAATTGACCGTGTTCGTAAGTGGAATGAGCGGAACAGCGTAGAACAGCGGTGTATAGATGTATATGTATGATGCCCTTGCGATGGCATAAAACCTAAAGCTCCAAAAGTCCTTCAACTGGGGCAGACTGGCGCCAGGAAGTTATAATTATTACATGCTCTCCTACAGAGCTCGCCATAAATATAAATATAGAATCATTTTGGCTGCGTTGCAACGTTGAATACCACACACCGCACGATCGTCGACTGGATTGCAACCCCGAACATGAAACCAGTACTTGTATACGCAAACACCAGAAGAAACAGGATTGGTGATAGTGGCTATTACATAAAAGCCAGGGCGCGCGCAGGACTCGTCCGCGGTGTCAACATCAAACAAACAAAAAGAACTCCGAGCACAAGCACATTTTGTCTAAGAACCTCGTGCGTTCGGTAAGAAACTGCAGGATATAAACCGAAAGCCGCAAGCCTGGTCGATAGTTTCGTGCGATCAATCATGATACCAATGCCTGGCTTGGATCCGGATTCGACCCACACATCATCCGCCTGCCTGTGTAGGCTGCTTGAGGCTTCTTGTTGTTGGCCCAAACCGTTCCATCCTCGCCATAAACCACATGCGTATGTGCACGGCGCTTCTATACATCCTCACCTTTCTCATAGGCACCGCTTTCACCTTTCGTCCCTCATCATCTCCAGATGAATCAGCCTCGTCGATTTCCCTAGCATTCCGCATGTACCGTTTAAGCATCTTTCTCTCCTTGTTCAGCAGTTTCCGCTCTAACTTTGCCTCCCTCTTCCGTCTCTTCATCCCCGCCCTCACTTCGGCCATTTGCCGCTTCTTCTCCTGCTTGGAGATCGTAGGCATGCTGGTACTGGTGGAGTGGAAGTTGGTGAACCCACTATCGCGGGTGTGGTTGTAGCTGCGAGCGGCACTCATCATCTGATCTGCCTCCTTGTCCATCTTGCGCTTGAGGACACGAGAGCCGATGAGGCATATTGCATGGGAGATGACAGGTGTGGAGAGACTGAGGGCAACGATTGGGAGAATGATGCGGTCTGAGATGGTGCGGAGGAGGCCGACCCAACAGGGGGCAGTGTTCTCCGAATGTGTCGTCGGCAGGGAGAGGCTGTTTTCGTCTCCAGGCAGCGCGGCTTCGCAGGATGCTGAAGCCTTAAGCTTTTCACTTTTCGTCCAGTCTGGAGCCATCGTGGTTGTGATGTGGCTTGTGACGTTTGTAGGTATTTGCTGCACGATGGCAGAGAACTAATCTCGGGGCAGGCGGGGCACAGGCGGGCGAAATTACTTTAGTGGAGAGCTAGATGTATTTATTGACCATTTTTTCAGCATACAAGTATGCATTAATCCCATATTTATGAGATATATATGGATAAATGTGGGCATATATGCTAATTGGCCTTGCTGTGCCTATCTAATCTGAGGTCTTGGGACTGGCCTTATGTTTGTATTTATATGTGATATCAAATCATACACATATGTACATAAGGGCAGAAGGCGAGTGACGTGTGTATGCGATCGCGAGCTGAGCTGGTGGCCTTGTATGTAAACAAATATTTGAGCTCACACCTAGCTATCAGCTGCCGTGCAAGCACCTTCGTGTTCGTAAGTATTGAAAAGAGTGCGTTCGTAGGTACATGGTAGTACACTTAGTGTATAGCGCTCCCGTAGCGCATGCTAACAGACGGCCTAATGCATAGACAAACTATAATTTGTCGTCTGGTTTCATGAACCCGGGCCAGGCCTTCTCCATGCATCACCAATATCTTTCTGCCTCGCGGCATCGATCTTGACGCCACGATCCCAAACAATTGTAAAAAGGAAATGAAAACGAGACTTCAGAGCCCCTGGAAAGTATGACAGTTGTACCCTGGAGCTTTCTACCTCCCGTCCCGCAATTCAAGGCTAAGTGACTTCATATTTCGGCCTATATTTTTCGTCATGGGCGCGCTGGAGTGCATCGTACTCGATGGGTTGGCCCCTATATGATGGTGGTGCTGGGCTTGAAGACGGATCCCTAGCTCTATCGTCGCCTTCTGGTACGTATGCCACTTGCCCATTAAAAGCCATCCAAGCCTCAAGGGGACGGCAGGGTTCTCCATCAGCTGCAAAATCCGGTGAATATACCCATCCCGCGCGCTTTAGTTTCCTCCGCTCCTTCCGCCCCAATGTGCGGCCAAAGTATCTCATTTCCTGTTCCTTGCGGTCCAAGCGGTTACTTTCCCACTCAATGAGTAAACTGGAGTTAATTGCAACGAAAAAGATGGAGATGGTGATGATGCCCATGCCCCCAACAATCAAGAATTCGATGGGAATCATTTTATGTTGTTGTAGTGGCCGTATACGTATGTTCTCTGGAGGGGAGAGTGGCCGCAAGGAGTATTTGGCTATCTTGTGAGCTTGTGAAGCAGCGGATTCGGAGCGCGTATAGATATAGTTGCGTGGCCAGTGTAGGCTGCGGTTGTATTTGACTGCGAGGTACTCCGTATGCCTAGGATCTGAATAGTACCATAGTCCGTATGTGCGTGCAATGCTTGTAGTATGTGTATATATAAGTGAGAGACCCGCGGTGAGCTTGGTGAATGATCGTGGGGCGACCCTGATATTGTGGAAGCTTCGAAGCTTGGGAAGGTCTCTTTGGATTGTAGTTGAGGTTGGAGACGTATCCAAGATATTGGAATATTATAATTTACTATTAGGTGTGATATCTTGGTTTTATGGTAGATTTTCGATCTTGATTAACGTGATCATTTGATCATCATATTGAACCCCCCTCGTTACATTTGAACTGTAAAAACTCGTGGCTTCTACGCAGTCTGTGTAACCTTTAATGTTGTTGCATTTTATGTGTTGCGAGTAAACTCCCGCGCGACGGTTTGCTGGGCTGAGACTGGCGAGCGAGAGGATACACAGCACGTTCACACGGGACAAATCCCTTGGGCTAATACCGTGTGCCTACGACTCTAGCTGTTCTACGACACTGTCTGGTAGGAGGCTTCCCATGGTCGGCCAAGGCCATGCATGTCTGACCAAACCAGTAATCTATATGATTTCTGATTGGGCCACAAAAGCATTATCCAACAAACTTGGGACCAAGTAAGTCGCGGTATGCTTATCTGTAGGCTGCAAAGTTTGGCGCTTGAATGAGTATGGGGCGTTGAATTATGGGCCGAGTTGGATGGTCGTGCACGGCATGAGACTAGATCTAGACTGCACCCAATCCTAATTGCAACTTACTAGTAGTAGCTACGTAGACCAACAAGTTGCTGTGCCATATTCCACCATTGCCTACTAGCTTGAGGCGGGTTTTGCCGCCAACGCCATGGCTCAAGCCTAAGTCTACGCACAACGAGTCGAGCTATTCGTTCCACCTTGAGGAAGCATTGAGAAAAAGACAACATTCCGCCCTGGAGGGTATATAAAGCCTGGTGAACAAATGCGGAGATTAGAGAAGGGGCCTGGAATTAGACCTAAGCACCATAGGGTACGGACCTCGAGTTTGTGAATAAACTCAGCTTTTGGGATATCAGGCGCTTTCATATGTGCTATTTTTATCAATATTGAACCCGTGGCATGCAAACCGCAATCCGGATGCGATATCATTCTGAAAACAACGTACGACCAGTCTAAATAATAAAATCGCTTATTGGACATTGTGGTATCTCAACGGCGGCTGTTTTGTAATATAGAATGTGGTACAGGGCCTAATCAGGCGCATTCCTGCAATGTAGTAAACGGATCAAGGGCAAATACAGATGGCAGAGAACATATTTTATAAAGTTCAACACAATCAAAGACGTGGTGAACGTATACACAGAGAATTCCAATACATGCACAAAATGCGCGGAACGCTGGTCACAGATATTCAGCAGCTTACGGCCAGCGTGGGCTAATCGAATGCTAACTGCATACTAGATATGGTATGTATCGAGCTTGCTAGAGTCAAGGTCCGGGTCGTCATAAAACGGAGGAACTCGCGGATCCGGCACGGTTTGTTTTATCACGGTCTGTTCAACGTTCCCGTTACCATCGACGGTGAGAAAGTTGGGAAAAAACGACCAGATGGTAGCCGAGCATCCGACTTGGGTGGCGACCCCCTCGTTCCCGCCGTTTCGGAGAGACGGTGTAATGTACGGCCGGGACAGCGTACGACGGAACTCACGAGAGTCTGGGCAACCTCTCGAACCCTGCTTGCACCATTTCGGCGGGCTGTCGCATTTGTTTTCCCCTGGGCTGTACGCGGATGGACGTATCCTACGGTTTGAAGAGTCAGCTACTGTTGAACCACTCAAGCATGTGTGATTCCAGGGCTCCTTTCAAGGTCACGACCCTTCGAAGCTCTCCGGGCCTGATATATTTGCTACATCATTATGTACTTCTTCCAGGGGCGCTTGCGGAAGGGTAGGTCATCTCACCAAGTGTATCTTTTATCAGTCCCAAAAGATGCTCCAAGCCCAATGTGCCAGATCTGGTCTTGATTCTCGCGGCCACATTCAGACAAATAGGCTGGTCCCCATGCGGTTTCATACAACTTTGCTCCCTTGACGTCTTCGTCTTGCAAGTCCATAAAGTTTTTGGGATCCCAAGCACTGTCCTTCACCTGTATCTGCGGGGTCCCCATTGGGAATTTCCAGCTCGTGAGACATAAGGTTGTGGATTCTATCTTTCTGTATGACCGGATGTACCCTTCAAACACGGGCTGCAGGGCTTCATTAATCACCTTGCCCTTGAGAAACCAGGTGAACTCGTCGCGCTCATCGATGTTTTTGCTTATATCTGCCTTACCCGGGCACTTCGCCACAGTTGCCCATGAAAACCGCTCGACATCCTTTGGGACGTGAAGGCATCTATCCCGATCGCCCCATACCTCGCTGCGAATTCTACCAATCCATATGTAAGAGTCGCCTTCCGCGGTGTCTGGATTCGTCATCTTGATGACCGCCTGGGCCCTGCCGTATGTGAGCTTGTCAACCTCAACGACGCCGAAGGCGGTGGCTGAAAACCATGATATTAGGAGGAGGTACAGAAGCTGCATCCTGTATCGTTATCGCGCGGCTTCTTATTGCAAGCCTGGGCTGAGAGCTCGGGAGGTGGCCGAGCGGTAGGCTGTATAGATGTCCAGCTCGCCCCAGGTAGACGTATCCAGGGCTGGGAATGGACTGCACTGTATCTTGTGATATTTCGACGAGTATGTCGGGATAATTGTAGCTATTTGCCTGGAAATGAATTTTGGTGTGAGGTTGGCTTACTGGTGATATTTATTGTGGTGAAAAAGGGCGCCTTGTTGGAAAGGTGCCACTTTCAACTGAGCTTGACCAACTACCAAGGCGGTTTCAAGTGGTTTCCTGAGTGGAGTGTTAGGTTTACGCTCAATGCTGTGCCCAACAGTCTATGTTGCATTTAATTTTGGTTGTAGTGAAGACCCGATTTAGTAACAGCCAACCCGTGGAGTAAAAAAAGTGTGTCTGGCGCCTGGCTGCTTTACAAGTTAAGTGGGTGGCTCCTAGGCACTAAGTGTTCACCTTGCGAGCTCGGTAGGCTACGGGTACAGGAATGGCAATTGCCTTATATCTAGCACTAGCTCCTTCAAACTAGTCGATATATTTTTTTCTTTCTTTTGTAGGCCGTTTTGTTGAGGCGCCGCACTGGCTGATGCTTCCAACAGGTCTAGTCCTACTACAGGTGGCGCACAGCAACTACTAACTTCGCGTGTAGATTTATTTAATGACTGTCATTATCGTCACTAGTCTGCATCTCGTGAGCTACTAGCTCCTTTTCTTTCCACCCGAATCTGTATATTGCCTGGAATTCTTCATCGCCATCCTCCAGCCTGTAACTCCAGACGGCCTCTTCGAGATTGACGAGGCGTTGTGTGATGATTGTGGTCCTTGTATGCTTCTGGATGTAGTTCTTTAGTCGTTCGTGCCTGGACTCCGGCATCAATCTCGCCTGGACAACTTTGGCCTTTTCTTTGGCCTTGCTGTACATGCCGATGATACCAGCGTCATGTTGGGCTAAGATTTCGTATACCCACGGCAACTCGAAGCGTTTTAAAAATTTCAAACGGCCTAGGGCGGAGATTTCGATCTGCAACTCATGTATTTCATCAGCTTTGAGCATGGCTATGAATGCGCCTCATATGGCTGAAAAGACAGTTGGACTCACAATGGGCCGTCGTGAACATCCTGCAAATGTAACCTTTAGGTGTTCAAGTTGGGGATAAGTGGAAGCGATCTCAGAGTATGGTCTCTGTACTGCATTGTCAAATGCAATCTCTAAGCGTGTCACCATGGTGCTAGCCCAGATTTTGAGATAGTCACACCACTTCGGGAGGGTGGGGCTGGCGTATGAGGAGCCAAGGTACTCGACCCATCTGAGATCCATGATAATATTTGTCACACTTGGTAGCAGAATATCCCAAAGATTTCCAAGACTCTGTAGCCCGTCGCACGTATCATTTTCATTCTTAACCCTAAGGTTCAGGGTGTGCAGTGCTCTGTCGCGGCTATGGCGTGCACCTTTATGGACATGTTGCCATGCCCTCGATAACTTCGGACCCAGCTCCGTGATTGCGGCACTCTTAAATCTACAATCCAAATCGAAAGTAAGTTCTTCTAGTGTGGATTGTTCGACCAAGTATCGGAGGAGAGAGCCGAGGACGGCGTCGCTTGCTGGCTCTGACGATTTGAGGACTGTCAGTTGCTTTAAACCTTTGAATCTGTGGAGGGCCTTGCGGATTTTGACGTCGCCGGGGTAGTTAGTATGGTAGAAAGCAATGTTAGATATGTCAACTACTGCGGCCCTGTTCGTCGTAGAGGTTAGTGTACTTCGGTAAGACATAGTAGGTCCCAAGCGGCAATTTGCGTAGAGTACCTGACATAGCTGGCAGTACGCACCCCTAAGAGGGCAGGGTACTTCTGTTCAGGGTCTTTGAATGGCAAATTGACAAAACGAGATATTATGGGTATGCATAAACCGTAGCTCGCCTGCGACGTCAGCGCAAAGTTGAGCACATCGTTCCTGGAGAGCCTTTCTAGAATATTGATATTGACTTTCTTGGGGAGGTTAAGAGGCCTTTGATGGATATATGGACGAGGAGAAAAGATGTCAGGTGGGATGGCCCAAGCTGATGGAAGCCTTTGGAAACTCTCTTCATTGAGTGGAACGCCCTCTGGTTGCTGGCTTGGAGGGTTAACATGATGGACGTCGACATATTCTGAATCGCTGTTTGTAGAGGTGTTTGCGGGACTGACTTCTAATACCATGACGATATCGGAGTCTGATCCAGAATCTTTTGTGTGAGGCGAACCCTGATTGCGTTCGTTGTCAACTGGCTCTGGGGAAGTACTTGTGCATGAAGCTCCGGATTGACCCATGGTTCCTGCTGAGCCAGTGTTTTGGCGATGGTTCCCGTGCAAAGGTTCGGTGCAAATATCCATTTCTGGACAACCGTGTCCAGGTGTCCCTTCCAGAGCTGTATAGAATTTGTCGTTCCCTTTGTTGTGGCTCTCCGCTTTAGGAGAATGCTCTTTCGACATAGATTGTATGTTGGATTCAATCTCGTTGCTGTCATTCATTTCGCCTTTGGTTGCACGCTTGGCCGTTGTATCTTGGGCGCAACTCCTACTGGTATGGTTGGTGGAGAAGTAATTGGGCTCTTTTGACTGCTCGTCGTTCTGGGAAGCTTGGGTTAGTAGTTCGGCTAGTAGGCAGATGTTCTCAGTTGACATGGAGTTGCGACTGAGAGGGGAGTGGGGAGGGTGGTTGAGTGAGCATGTCGATGTGATGAATAAGGTGGGCCGAGCTGAGCGGTGATGATAGGGAGTTGTTGTTTTGCAGTCCTTTTGGTATCCAATAGCTTCGATCTACGTCTGTCTGGATCCATAGACGGTTGGGCATTTTTAGTTTACTGTTACTACCTGAAGCACCGACACCACTGCCACTGCATTGATGTCTACAAGACCAAGTTGAGTCTCAGAGTAGACAGAGTATAGGAGAGTATATTAATAGTAGCCTCGTAAGCATCGACAATATTATCCAGAACAGCAGGTGCTAAGTACGTTCAATTGCCGGCTACCGAGGAGCTAGCACTGGCAATTAGCCTAGCGACAGGTGGCACTGGTAATTTCTAAGTCTGTCTGCGAGTCAATCGAGCATCCCAACAGGTATATTTGACTGGCGATGTTCTCAAGGGTAAGCTGCAGGGGATAAAAGTAGGAGTCATGTTTTTATGCGGAGCCCGGCTAGCAGCAATGCAGCAGTCATCCAACAGATGACTAATCGCAGATGCTGCCAACATCGTCGCGGTGAATCACCAACTCAGCTGACAAGGCGACTCAAAATCTCACCGCGACATCTCATCCCAATCTGCTTTCGCGCATCAGCCTGCTCGACTTGACTCTTCGGTATAATGGTATCCCCTGCTGCTGGTGGGTCAATTTCCAGACTTCAGGACCTGCTCGGCCCAATCAGGTATGTGCTTGGCAGTCCTAGTCCTCAGCTGTGACAAAGCCAGTTGCTAACACCTGCCGCTGCATTGAGGGCCGTCGTTCCACTGTCTGCGGCTTTAAGTACTACATTGTGGATCGGTTCTTCGTCTGAACTCTCGATAGACTCGTTTCCCTCCCCAATTCTTTCTCTTCCCTATTTGCCTGGTGCAAACTTCCCCCCCGAGTCACCATCATCATGGCCAATCGCAAGCGCAAGACTGCGCTCGTTCCTTTCCGCAGGCGCACCTCCAAGCGCACGGCTGCGCTCGTTCGCACCGTCCATTCCCGCAAGCGCGAGACTGCGATCGTTCGCACAGTTCATTCCCGCAAGCGCGAGACTGCGATCGTTCCTACCACTAAAGCCTCTCGCGGGCGCTTGAAAACGCTTCGATCGCGGCCTCGAGAAGGCTACGACGATTTCTGTCCGTTTCTCGGCCTTCCGTCCGAACTGCAGCTCCGTATCCTCTCGTACTGCAACTTTAAGACCTTAGTTACTGTGTCCCTCGTTTCCAACCACTTGCGAGATATTTCCCTTCACCTGATCTGGGAAACCCAACCGGTCGATTGCATTTCCAGGAATATGAAGCAGCTAGACGAACATGAGGACTTGCGTCCTGCGGTTCGGTAAGTTTAACTATCACTCAAATGCCGCTGTTCCATGTACTGGCAGCCATAAGGCTAACCATATGATGCGCCTTGTTACACCAGTCACCTGGCTGTCCGAAAGAACACTGCTCCAAGCGCATCCCGTATGTTAGCTGTCGCAAAACGGCTGGCCGTCCGGTTTCCGAAAGACTACTTTTCCGCTCTCAAAGAGTTCAGCATTGACTATCACGGCGGCCAGTCCGATCATTTCATCCAAATCATCAACACCTTGGCCAAACATCAGCCCAGGAACTTTAAAACCTTGAATATTGGGGCCCTCTACAAATGGTCTAAACTGGACGACGAAGACAAAAATGTCGTCGATAAATACCATGCTAATATCACCTATCCAAGCGGCCTGACAACAATCCGCATTACCTCTGGCTTTAACAGGCGTACCTACAAATATGACCTGACAAAAGCTTTTGATGCAAGCGCGGACACCCTTACTACCGCTGAGTTGCACATTGGATGCTGGTGGCCTCACCTCAGTATGAAGCAATGCCCCAAAGTCACCACGCTCTCCGTTCGTCAGGAGGAGTATGATATCCCAGTTGCCCCGCAAATGGCAATCAGGTTTCCAAATGTGGAAAAACTGGTATTGAACGCCCCTCGGTGCGGTGGGTTCTGGCCGCCACACATGATGGAGGCCTCGCTGGTATGTATTCGCCGCCCGCTGCTTGTACAAGTAACGGTAGCCCCTGCCTCTAAGTTGAAATACTGAGTGTCATGGATTATTCAGGAGCGATATCAACAATGGGAAGTAATGTCGTCGGTCAAGCACGTCACATTGATAAACGAAGGTGCCGGAATGGATCATTTCACTTGGCGAGACGCGGCAGCGAAAGGGCTTAAACACATAGTCACGAAATGGGTCACCAAGGGACGAATGAGGAACCTCGAAAGAGTTGAGTGCTTCAGCGACCCTTATGACTATTATCGGGAGAGGAGAGAGGGAAGATACCGCAGCTTCGTCTTCGTAGTCAAAAGGGACGCGGGGGTGCCAGTCGTGAAGTGCCAGATGGCTGCGCATCTATCTAAGGAAGAAGGTCGACGCATAGTTGAGTATGATTATGATACACCCGAAGCTAACGGTACAGGAGCCGGCGATGGTATGGTTTTAGATCAGTGATTAAGAGCGTGGAGTGTGGTGTATATGGTTGTGGCCCTGTCCTATTATTGTCTGGCGTTAGTGTAACTCTTCCTTTCTACTTTTATCTCCTTTATGTATACAGGTGGCGTTTCGTCCGAATTTATATACAGGGAGTCCGAATTGTATCATGTTGCATTGAGTGGTTCGTCATCAAGGTAACTTGGTCGATATTTCATAAGTTGGTCCGAAAGCTGTGGAGCACGTGGGTAGATATGCACTCTGTTAAACTGGTAGTTCGAGTGGCATATAATCTGTCATTTGGCCAATTGCTGCCACCGAAAGGTCTATAAACACTAATTTAGGCTATTAACATATTGGGTCCCTTCGACCGTGAGGATGGGAACAGGGCTAAATTTCTAAAAGGCGGACGAACAGAGGAGTGGGAAAGAAAGCTACTCGGGAGTGTCCTATTAACATCGTTGTGCGTGTCGCACAGTCCTGCAAGTTACAACTTGTCGTATAATCGTTAAGAAGAGGAAGGGAGGGAAAGAGAAGGGAAAATATGCAGAACATGAGGAAAACTCCCTGGCGACCCGAGTTGTGCAACAGACATTACCCGCATTAATTGCGTATCGTGCTTTCCACTCATCGCCAACAACGGTGCACATACGACAGTACTATACCAACTGACAATGGACGAGGATAATAACGCCAGAAGAAGAGAGAAAAAAAAGAGGCACAACACCCCCGCCTGCTAGAAGGTCGACGCAAAAACACAGATGGGGGCAACATCCCGCTGCCACCGCAGAACACAAAACAACGGAGTCGATGCTCCTACTGCCCAAGTGCTTCTCTTCTACGGCCTCTGTCTCCCCACCCGGGGAACATGGTCGCATATATCGGCACGTAATCCGCCCCGCCAAACCTGAGATAGGCGACATCCGGCTCCCGCACTTGCTGCGGACCCCTTGTCTGATTCCGGTACAGGTCGCCCGACATGTCTCTCAGGTCGTCGCGCCGCCTCGCAGGCCGCCGGCCACCCCGCGCGTGTAATCGCCGTTGCTGCCGCCAGTACCGCTCTGCAACGATGGTGAATCTTTCAGCGATCAGCGTCCGTCGGGTATCTTCGCTTATGGGGATTTCGTCGTTGGCGTGTTCCAGGGCGATTTGGGTTGTTATTCTGGCCAGCAGCTGTTTCCGGAGCTGTTGCCGGCGGTTGAAGCGGTAGAGAGCTAGGCCGATGGCAAAGATTGCACCCTGTTTGCGAGACGGTTTCGCGTTAGCCTGTTGCATTCACGATTGGGGATATATAACTTAAGTATATATGAAGTTTACGTACGGCTAGGGCAGCACCGAGGATGCACCCAATGACTGCAGATGTGACATGGGCGACTCGATTCGCCTCAGCACCGCCTGCGGTCTGAATCGGAGAGCTCGACAGCGTGGGAGTGGCCAACGGCGTCAACGTGGGTGCATGGTCGGCGCCAATGTTTCTCTGTCGGATCATCATCGTCGCGCCGCGGAGCAGATTTCTCTGCGTTGTGACGGGCTCGCGGGCTTGCGACTGGAATGCCCCCGGCCGATGGGTTGGCGGCCTTGGACGATGCGGCGGACAGATATGGAATTCGGATGGGAAACGTGGTTCCGGGCCTCGCTCGTTTGCGGGGGTGTAACAGAAAGGGCAGTTTGCTTGGTTAGCGAGTCCAGGGTGGTGCTCGCTCGGTAACCGGCTGGGACGGTGGGATGGGTCGCGAGAGCTCGAACGGCGACGGGGGGCGACGGTGTCGGCGGGCGGAGGGAGGTGAAGCTGGATCGTGGATCGTGATCGTGGATCGTGGAAGAGAAGATGAGGTTGAGGTTCCAACAGCGGGAAGGGGCTCACGCTTTTCAGCTGGGCGGCAGCGACTGGCCAAGAATTAATCGTCTGCAAGCGCTGGCCGGCGCCCTCGAGACGGCGGCCGGAGGTTGAGCTCAAGCCGCTTCGACAAATCTCCCCTTTTCACCAACCAGCAGGCCCGAGACGCAGCCACCTGCACCGGCTCGCTTTGCATCAGGTCTGGCGCCCTCCGTGTATGTATGCATTCATTCTATCGAGACCACGAACCCCCCGCTGACACTGTCGCCACCCGTCCAGGATTCCGGTTTTGCGTTCTGCCACGGCGTCCGGCTTTGGCCCAGTTTGTCAGCTCGAAGGAGGAAAGGCTGATGGTTGCTGTCCGGTCCGCCCTCGATCGATAGTGAGATGCCAGGTACCAGGAGGTTCGCCTGGGCCATGGGCTGACTGGCTGGCTGCTTCCTCGCTCGCCGGCCATCGCATGCTCTCACGGCGACGGCTCCGATGCCAGACTCGCCTCCTTTCCGCTCGACGCGCTCTCGGATCAACCTGGCGATGTTTTTGCTCGCTCGGCCTGCCGTCTCCACCAGGGCGCCGCCTGGCCCCGGACAGTGGGTCTGTCCGACGTACTAGCTTTAGCGAATCGCCTCCTGCGAACGCCCATGTGAGCAGCTGCCAAGGTCGGCGCGGCGCAAGCCTTGTCTGGCTCCGCCAATGTCAGGCCGTGGTTGCAGGCAGGGCATTTGCCGACTGGGTTCACTTGCAGAGCATCGGACTCCACATCTGCGGGCCCCTCAAAGCATCGGTCTCCACAGTTTGCCGGTTATCGGCACCCTGCTTCTTCACCTGGTGCACCGGGAATCCGAGTGATCGTCTACGTTATCGATTGTGCTATCGTCATCAAACGTGTTCCGCACGGACTTTTATGTGGCAAGTGGCGTCTTCAATTCCCTTGAAATATAAAATACCGCCCCTACCGCGAATCGCTACAACAAATATATCCTGGACGTGCTCGTTCGCATCGTCGATTCGTGGAGACGGCCCCCCCACGGATACGGGCTGTCGGCATTCAGCTTCTCTTCTGCAACTTTCTCTCTCCCCATTTTCCGCACCGCTTCCTTCAGCTCGTCCTCTGGAACCGGCCACGCCTCCACCCGGTACTTGCCTTCCGTCCACTCAGGCCACGCCCTCAAAACCTCCTCTCCAAACCCTTCGCTTTTCGGGATCGCCCACTTGAGTAGCCAGTGCTCCTTGGTCGGTGGCTGCTTCATCGATGTTGGATATTTAACATGCGGCCGCGCCAGATCGTTTGCCTTGACCGCAATATCTGCCAACATGTCCATTATGAATGGTAGAACGCCGCGAAACACCGTATTCACAATCGCACCGTATAGCACAGGTGCGTCCGGTGCGTCGAATTCCCCTACAGAATACGCCTCGACCGCTTCCACCAACCAGTCGGACTGAAGGACCTCTCCGGTCGCCGCGAAAGACCGGCCGAACTTACGATCGTAGTAGCTCTCGTAGCCGATCTTTTCCCGCTTGAACAAGTGTGTTTGGCGCGGCCGCGTGTCCACCAGCTGCGCCGGGATGGTAGGAGTCTTGGGGAGTGTATCGATATAGTCGCTCACGCGCTTCGCAAAAACCGCCATCCCCTCATACACGCGATGGGTTATCCGCCAGGCGTCTAGAAAGCCGTGCTGGGAAGCATGTATCCGCTGCCGGCCGGCCGTATACTCGACCTCTTGCACGCTGAACAGTCCGCGCAGGATATTCTGCACCGTGACGGAATCCCGAGGGAACGGATTTTTACCCCCCTGCTTCCGTGGGTTGTCGCGTAAGGCCGAGGTGTCCAACGGCCCCCCGCAGTCCATGATCCCCGGCGGGACATCAATGAGTGGATGGTATCTAACATTTTCCTGGTACCGGTTCTCAATCTCGACACCAGCCACCACGCAGGCTGCCTGCGGCTCACCGCCGCGCACCTCCCTCGCTGTCTTGAGGTACCACTCTGTTGTCAGCGGCGCAATGATCTTGAAATACTCCATCATGAATTCACCCCACTTGTAGTCCCCGGTTATTGCTAGCAGTGCCATCGCTAACCGCTCCTGTTGCCGCGAGAAGTCACGTAGTAGGTACCCGGAGCGGAGGAGGTACCAGACCGGGTTTTCGAGCATGTTGGCGCTGAAGGCATTGGTGGAGAAGTCAGCCCACTCCTCAGGGCTTATTACGAGGTCTGCAGCGTGGTACCAGTCGGGCAGCTTCAAAACTGGGTCGTCCGGTGAATGCACAGTGGCGTCTTCGAGGGTCCTGACTGGCGGCTTGCGAATGGCCGCGACGACGTCTAGGCATGCTAGGGAGACGAGGAGGATGAACGTGAGTAATCTCGTGACACCTGTTTGTGGTACCATTCGGGCCGCGGGGTTGATTGCGCTCGTTCACGGATAGGAACGTGGACGTGATATCGTGGGCAGCGATTTGACGATGCCGCACTGTGCAGATAGCGTGGGCAATATAGGCTCGGCTGCATGCATTCGTCCACGCGGGCGCGGGCGGTATTTTGAGAGAGTTCATGATTAAAACTCCAGCTACCAAGCCACGCAACTCGCCTACACGTTGCAATTTTGAGGATTGATGGATATTCCTTTGTCTAATTTTTATGAGATTAGATCTGGTACTCGGCACATAAATGCGGCCAGATAGCAGTATTTTTCCCTCGAAAATTGCATTTCCTTCATCGTACTATCATCGTACTATCTGAAAAACGACGATGTGTTCGCGAAGTCATTTTGTGGACGAAATTACCGTACCTCCATGGAGGTGTGCTCACGTCCGGGAAGTAGGCCAATTTTCGAGGTCCCGCTTCATTTTTAATTCAACACCCATGGGTCTCATTAGAATAAAACGATGTTCCAGGGTGTCAATTATAACTAGAGCATCGGACACTATTAAAAGTTAGAACGCTAAGTTAATCAGTCGGCACTATTCGAGTTGGCCAACTGCGGGCCAAATTTCCATCAACCAATGGTCTTTCGATATGTTGATCATCCTCGTGGCATATTTGTTCTGGGGATATTGGAAAGTTCGTGAGTTCTGCCGCCCGAACGATGCACCACCGGACCTATAGGTGGATGGATGCAGACACATGCGCAAGCTAATATGTGCCCGTCAGCAGGTTCAAAGGCTGCTCTAATAATATTTTCGTCGCTTAACGTTATCAAATTACGGAAACCCGTCTCTAGTGTACCCTATACTACACAAAACCCCGGAAATTGGGCAGCATCGCGGGGTGCCCGGGAAGGGTGTTTATATACAACGCTAGGTGAGCGATATATGGACCGGAAACACAACGTAAGCTTTGAAAAGGAACAGCAACGGGAGTTCGCCAGCAGAATTACCCCATACTGGCTAATATACGTAATTCACGACAAGCTGTAGAAATCCAGACAAGTACTAGTACTTGAGTGTAGGTAGCGAGGGGGCATCTGCGCTCGATGGCAAATACCTCTAAGAGTAACGATATTACGATCGGCTATAGTCTTCCAGTTCATTGGTTCAACGATGCTACTTTTGCGGGGTTCTAACCGGGAAGGATGTCAGATTACCGAAGCTGACTGCATTTTGACCGATTTGAATATGCATGCTGCGCTGTCGGGTATTAGTGTGACGTCAGATGCACGAGTACCGGTACGTACTAGTCTTGCGTATGCGCCTACGTTTCGAAATTCGCCCTATGCGAATTTGTAAAGCCTTGATTGATGTGACTAAGAATCGTATGATTTGTCAGCCGCCACGATGTAATATAAAATGGAGAATGTAAGCCTGAACATGGTGATACAAGAATCTGAAATCGATTTATTGGGGAGCGGTTAGCTATCTCCATGCGCACCGGCAGATTACCATTCTGGCAGGGGTTAACTACGAGGTTGTATGGAAACGCACAAAATCCAACAAACTAATATCCCAAAGCACGATTGACGTCTGAAACGCATATTCACTTCCTCCGGATCCTGCGCAACCATTTGTATTTGAATCCGTACAAAATATCGCAAGGCCGCTCTGGAGCAGGCGAGTTGATAGCACCGAGACAAATATGACTTGCACCGCAGAGACCCAGATGCCTCGAGATGGCCATCTCAGTATCCCCAGGTCCCTGGGTCTGGACCTGGACCTGGACCTGGATATCAAACTTGATCCGAACTCCTGCATCTACGGGTCATATTTTTGCAAGGATCTAGGCTATACACCCGATAATCTAGCGGAGTTGATATCAGTAGCGCCTCAATTGGACCCCGAAATGAACTGCATCAGCCGAATAGCATCTTTATTATTACCAATGGATACGCCTCCCAGAAGGCCGGACCTCAGATACATAGTCCGCACGTCGAGACTACTGGACAAGGCGGTCCATATTGACCCTGCAGTGCCGAAATTCACATCCAGACTGTTGGCGGCGCCCGGCCTGCGCAAGTGGTGGCGGGAAGCGATTGTCAAGTACTGGCCTGGTAGCGACCGGAGGACCAGGCGGCCGGTGTTTGGCCAGCACTCACGGCGGAATGGGGCGAAGGCGGTGACGCTGTTTGATTTGCCGAATGAACTGATTTCACTGATCATCGACCAGCCTATTTTATCCGATCTGGACAGGTTGAGGTTTGGGAGTACCTGCGCGCTGATAATGGCGAATACACTCCCGGTTCTCTACAAGTATGCCTTGTTGCGGTATCCTGTCCAGAATAGTGAGATGAATAAGAACCTCATGCTGGTTGGCCATCTCGTTCGGTAAGCAGTTTCCTTGGGACACAAGCGGCTGTCAAGTTACTTGCCTTTGGCGGATATACATATTATATCCTGCGTGGTTTGGGCGTAGATGCGATGCATGCAGTGCGGGTGCATTTATACACACCACCCCGAACGAGAGTCTCCTCCACACCACTAACATGGCTAACCGGCGACGTTTATGCACGGCCGCGCTCGAAACATACCCAGAGAACTCATCATCCACATCCCTGCAAACGCAGCTCCCATCTTCGACGAAGACAAATACCTCCCACCCTACGACATCCTCAACAAAATGACCGCCCTCCGCTCCGTCACAATCTACCTCGACGCTCCAATGAACGTCGTCGAAGTCACCGCAGTGCTCAAATACCTACTCAAGACCAAAGCCCTGCTCACCCACTTCTACCTCGACATTGATGCCCTCAGCACCAGCGTCCCCTCGTACGAGCCTCGCTCAATCTACGAACTCACCGCGGCGGTCGAAGCGAGCAGGCCACCCATGGATGCATGTGGGGATTCCCCGCCGCCGCCACTGCCGCAGCTCCGCGAGCTCAGCATCGCGGTGAGAGACTGCTCGGTCGCGAACGCATATCTGTGCGGCGAGATCAATCGGGCTTTCGAGGGCCATTGTGACCGGTTACAGACCTTGAGGGCGTTGCCGCGGCTGCACTATGGTAATGAGGCGGACTTGGCGATGTTCCGGTCGCCTGCTGTGGAGCAGATTACGTATCCGGTCGTTCATCCATTCGATGATCTTTACCGGCCGGGCTTTAGGGCGACTCGCAGGCCGGAGCGGGTCACGATATTGCATATATATGCGTTTGAGGATGCGAAGGCTGTTCTGGTAAGTCTAGCCCGGAGTATATATATATGTATATCGGTGCTGGATATATATATGCCCTGCCCTTCGTTTGACTCTTTGAAGTCTCTTTCTACTCCTGTCTGCTGTTTGAGTTTATCTCCTGGGTCCATTGGGTGCAGTCGAGGTTTTAACTGTCTTTTAGGATAAGCTGTGGCTAGACGAGTATGTGAGGCATCCGTTCCCACACTTGGGATTGCTCGCTATATCGCTCCACATCCAGAACGCGGGGTCAGGCTCATTCTCGAACTCGTCGGAGCTGCGCAAATACTGGGAGGCTACCACTACTAAGCTTTTCGACAAGGCCCCAAACATGCTGATAGTCTTCCTCACCGAGATAAACCCCAGGTGTACATTCCGGGTGGTGGCGAAAAGGGAAGAGAAAATCAAATTTGGATATCACGATAGAGAGACTATAATCTCTATGGGTGGACGAGTGTGAGATGTACGACCGGTACATCGGTAGTGGATACAGATGCGAGTAAGGGATAGCCCGATTCTGCGTGGTGAAGAAGTCTGGGGAGAGTAAACGTGCTGCGGTTTTCGCATGCACTACGAGTACACCAAAGAAAACCATATGAAGGAGTGTACTGTCAATGTTTGATATATTCTCTGGCATTATGAAAGGCGTTCAGGGGATAGGGGGGATTTTGCGGAAACAGGCCAGCTGATCAAATAGTATCTTGTATGGAGTCATCCCATAATCATACGTCTGTAGACACCTTCTTTGTCTTTGCCCCAAAATTTGCGTGGGTCGATAAGAGTAAGCTCTTCAAACAGGTCTGGTTCGATGTAGCCTTCCTCCTCTATGTGTTTGGCGCTTTCCTCTGCCCATTGCTCGAGGTCCTCCCATTCCATCTCTAGCCACTTGGTGTCGACTAGGTGCTTGATTTCATTATCGAGAAGAAATGGCCATTTGGTCTTTAATAAACGTGCCTGAGTGTTGTAGAAGTAAGTGGTGATGATATCGTAGTCTTCGGCACGATAGGGAACTCGATCGGATTCTGGGGCTTTACCGCGCGGGTTGGACGCACCAGCCTTGGGTGGATTCGGCTGTTGAAGTGCGCTGGTACTGGGGCCTGGTGCTGGAGTTCGACCTTCTGCTTCTTCTGCAGCTGCTTCCTGAAGGTTGGCTATTTGGGATGCCATTTCATTTGATTCGTTGGGGAGTTCGGGTTGGGCTGCTTGGGGCGAACAATGTTCGTCGATGGAGGGGGTTGACTGAGATGGTTGTTTTGCAGGAGGTGAGGAGCTATCTGCAAATCGTTTCACATACTCCATGAATGTCAGCTCGTCGCCGCTGGACTCCGTATCGAATTCGTCATCTTGGTAGTCGCCCTCAATGGTTTCCTTCTTGTTGGGGTCAGGCTCAGTTGAATCTCCGACCAGGTGCGAATTGCGATCTGGGGCTTGCGCAGGGGCGCTATGCTCCTCAGATATGTCCCCTGTAGCTATTGTGACTAGACTGTGGAATATCGATGATGCCAGGCTTTGAGTGATGCCGACGATAGTCGAGCTTCCCTGTTTCCTCCCTGGCGAGCTTTGTTTCGCAGCGATTTCCACACATGGGGAAGCTTGCTCTGTTATAGTGATGTGATTGTCCGTAGAAGGTTGGATGTGCTTGTTTGTAGCTTGCAAGGCAGAGTTAATCTGGGGATCAGCGCTGGGGTTGCGGTTGTGCCCTTCAGAAACTTTACTTGAACTTGCACTAGTACTTGTATTTGGCGTGAACGATACCATCCTTCGACTGCCGACAGTCACAGGTTGAATTGGTACATTCGCATTAGATGGTCGGAGGAGGGATCGGTGACTGCTGGCCTCTCCTCCCGACTTCTGTCTCCTGGCTGATTGTTTGGTATCTGAGCGGGATTTGGCACGTTTAGTCGGAGACTTGGAAGAGATTCTGCTAGACACGGATGTTCGGCTGCTCGATCTCCCAGACCGTTCGATTTGGCCGGTGTTATGGATCTCCGAAATTTTTCCCTTGAGCCTCTGGAGCAAGAGCCATGACTTATCACTGCGTCTTGTATGGAGACCCGGTCGAGCATCTTTGGGGTAAGGTTTGAATGGTGGGAACGAAAAGTATTCGGATTGCGTTTCTGGAAATGGGAGAGGTTTGGACAGAGGCGCGATTTCTTCTGGTGGTTCCCAGGGTCGGGTCGTAATGCTTTGGACGGGCTCGCTGCTTCTGACGGCAATCGATGATGCTGTTATGGACCATGCTGGAGAAGCAGAGCCCTTGCAAGGCTTGGAGCGGCTCGAAGATGCCGATATCGAACTAGATGGAGACTTAATGAGGGTCTCCAGCTGCTTTTTCAACTCTGGGCTGACTCGAATGTTTTCTTTCTTATCGCTAGATATTGATGAGAGCTGAGAAGACTTTCGGATACACTCGACAGTAGTCCCCTGTGTCGACTGGGTCGCTCCTGTCAGTGATCCGGTTGAGATGTGTCTATATGGTGGAGCACTAGTAGCAAATGTCCCATCAACGACAGCAGGCCTTCGCGGTAGATCGATTGGAAGCACAGAAAAGGTTGAAGCCTTGGGTTTTCGAGCAAACTTAGCTGCTAAATTCAGAAGAGAGCTGGCCTGCCCAGAGGTGTCATCAGATGGGAGAATTGGGGAAGCGGGCGGTTGATTGTGGCTAGTGCTATCACCATGAGGGGGTGTCTCTGACATTATGGTGGCAATGTTGGATGTTGTAGACGCTATAGACGTGGTTGATGTGGGGAGGTTAATACGTGCTGAGATCTCAAGGCTGGGATGGTGTTTTATAGAGCTTCTGCGGCTGTCTTTTACTATGTGGACGGATTGTGCTGAGCGCAGACATCTACAGCTACGTCTTTGTGCACCTGTCCTGCAGCAACTATCCGTATGATAGCACAGATGTCGGCTGATGCTTCGCCCAATGATACATCTAAAATTGCATACAAACAACCGATAGCTTGTTCCAAAACTTGTAATTTTGCGCTCGGCGAGTATTAAAATTGTACACGCTGCCAGTATCATCAGCAGTACAATTATGGGCTATAAATGGACATTTCGAGTCCCTTGTGGTACGGCAATGTCAGGTTCGTAAAGCCGCTTCCTGGGTGGCGCATGTAATCCAATAGTTCTTTATATCCTACTGCGCTGGCGATAGTGTTATCAGTAATTATAACTGCCCCAGGTCGTAGCTTCGGCTGCACCAGCTTGAGTGTAGGGAGCGCCATCGGGGTCCATACTATAGCCAGATCGTTAGCTGCATGCATGGTATATATATAACTGTGACTGCGGTCTAGATTTCGGGACTAAGGACCGACAACGTCTTGAGAGGGCATATAAACTTACTATCGAGCAATAGGAGGTCGACTGCCCCCAAGTTATCCTTCAAAGTCTCCCTCAGGTCGCCTTCCCGCAGCTCAACGAAACCCTGGACGATATCACCGCATTCCTGCCAATGTTCCCTTGCCTTCGCTGCCTTTTCAGATTCGTGCTCCGTCCCAATGACCTTTCCCTCGCCTCCAGTAGCCCGGCAGTTCGCAGCAACAGCAAGGGCGAGATATATCGTGCTTACGCCATACGATGTGCCCGCTTCGACTATATACTTTGCGCCAGTAGCTCGGGCGAGCTGATACACGAAGTGGCACTTCTCTGCCTCCAGAGCAATAAACTTGTCCTTCATGTTGCCATCGATTACGGCGGCGTCGTAGTCCGCCCTGACAATGCCGGCCTCTTGCTGGAGGGACTGGGAGTGCAGGCGGGAGAGCAGAGAGAGAATGTGTCGCGGGACACCATCGTCGATAAGAGGGTTCGGAGACGACATGATGCCAGGTGGTAGAAGACAGTCTTATCGCGGACAGGGTCCAACTTTATATCCAGCGTCCAGAATGCCCAGGATGCCTCGGGGATGTCCGTGGTTCGATCGGGCGGGGCGCGTTGCGGGGAGGTCGGGCGCGTTGTATTTTCGAGCCGGCCCCGGGCCCGGGGGAGGGGTCAACCGGGGCCCCTGGGAAGCCGACTCGGACCGCGGACGGCACCTGGAGATATAGGAAGGTCAGGCGATGGCCATCCATCAAACTCTGCCCGGCCGCCTGTTTACCTCCTCCTCCTTTCGAGATCCTTATCGTCTGAAATTTACCTGCGGGGCAAGTTACAAGTGCTGCAGCGGTTACCGTCGCGGCTACTCGGCTGGAATCAATCAAGCTTTATAGGCCGAGATCTGTATCTGGTGGACCTGGAGCGCTGCTATATAAAGCAAATGCAGGCCCGAGACGCCGGTCAGCAGTATCTCTACTCCATCTACTTATGCTCCGTAGCTGCCGGTCACTAGCAGTCCTGCCGATTCCGCCAGTCGCAGTTTCGTTTGCACCATCCCCGCTGTTGTGTGCTGTTGGACGCAGTGTCCGTCCGGCCAGGCTTTGTCCGTCACCCGCCAACCGTTGCTTCGCCCACGCGAGACGCATCGACAGCTTCACATCTGCTCGCCGTTCCAGTCCCGCCTCTCGACTCCAAAGCTCTCTCGGAGCAAAACCTCCAACCGAGTGGCTACGTTCGGGTCGGCCTTTTGCGTACCGTCAACCACGGCGCCGAATCACCACATTGGCAAACTTCGCCATGACTGACACTACGGGCAAGCTCTCCGCCTTGCGGGAGTTGATGAAGAAGCACGGGGTCGATATTTACAGTAAGCCAGCTCTGTCCCTATTGGCAACATTGTTGACGCTCTCGCTGATATCGACTCGTGTCCAGTTGTCCCGTCCGAAGACGCTCACCAGTCGGAGTACACGTCCCCTTGTGATGGGCGCAGAGGTCTGTATACCACGTACAACCCCGGCGAGGGTCAAAGTCCATTGTGGTGGGACTAACCGGGGTTCATGACCTCTTTCTACTTAGAATTCATCTCGGGCTTCACTGGCTCTGCCGGTTGGGCTTTGATTACTCACGACAAGGCTGCTCTCTCGACCGATGGAAGGTACTTCAACCAAGCTGCGCAGCAGCTTGACGGCAACTGGACCCTGCTGAAGCAGGGAATGCCAGATGTTCCAACTTGGAGTGAATGGTGCGTTATCCCACAGGCCCGCTACTATCGAATAACACGCTTATATCTCCGTCTCACGCGTCCAGGGTTGCGGAACAATCCGCTGACGGGAAATCAGTTGGCGTGGATTCATCCCTGATCACATTTGGTACGTGTGCCATCTGGGACCCGCCATTGGGGTTAATTAGCTGACTAGATTGCCTTTGTAGCCTCTGCGAAATCCCTCGAAAAGAAAATCCAGAAGAAGGGTGGGAAAGGGCTAGTTGCGATGACAGAAAACCTCATCGATCAGGTATGGGGTAAGGACAGACCAAGCAGGCCTAGCGAGCCCGTTATTGTGCTCGACCAAAAGTTCGCCGGCAAGGGTTTTGTCGAGAAGATTGAGGACCTGCGCAAGGAGCTCCAGAAGCAGAAGAGTCACGGTTTGATTCTGAGCGGGCTTGATGAGATCATGTGGCTGTTCAACATTAGAGGTGCGCATCCCGCAACTAACCTATATTCCAAGTCGATGCCATCCTAACTTCTTCTAATATGTTTTCCAGGCAGCGAGTGCGTTACACCCCGGCCATAATAATTGCAGCGCATCATAGGATATGCTAACATTTAGGGCGATAGTATCCCTTTCAACCCTGTCTTCTTCTGCTACGCAACCGTCACACCCACGAATGCTACTCTCTATATCAATCCCACTCAAGTCACTGAAGAGCTAAGGCAGCATCTCGGCTCCCACGTTGAGATTGCCGACTACGAACCCATCCTCGCCAGTCTAACTTCTCTCAGCGAGGCCGCCGTTGACGAGAATGCAGCTGAGCCTCAAAAGTTTATTTTCCCGTCTAACGCCAATTGGGCCCTAGCAAAGGCTCTTGGCGAAAAGCGGCTGGAAGAAACCAGGTCCCCAGTCACTGTTTCGAAAGCGATCAAAAACGAGACCGAACTCGAGGGAATGAGAAAGTGCCATATCCGCGACGGCGTTGCTCTGATCGAGTATGCTATACCGATTCCGGGTCATGCCTCTAAAGCTTTGGCTAACAAATATAAAGATACTTTGCCTGGTTAGAGGAGCAGCTCCTTGCTGGCGTAGAGCTCGACGAAGTTGACGCCGCAGACAAGCTAGAGGCATTCAGACAGTATGATCTCAATCCGCGTGCACCCTACCAATATACCAAAACTAACACCGTGACAACAGACCCAAGGAAAACTTTGTCGGCCTTTCCTTCGGTACCATCTCTTCAACGGGCCCGAACGCCGCCGTCATCCACTACCACCCAGAACGCCCAACGGCAGCCAAGGTTGACCCTAAAGCCATCTACCTCTGCGTAAGCCATCCGCTCCCTACCACCTTCATCCTACACAACTAACCACATATCCGAGCCAGGACTCCGGTGCGCAATACTATGATGGCACAACGGACACTACCCGCACGCTCCATTTCGGAACCCCGACGCCGAAGGAAATCAAAGCCTACACCCTCGTACTTAAAGGCATGGTTGCTCTTGCGCGTACCACGTTCCCTAAAGGCATCAGCGGCTATCAACTAGACCCAATCGCGCGGCAATACCTATGGGCTCAAGGGCTAGACTACCGACACGGCACAGGCCACGGAGTCGGCTCGTTCCTCAACGTGCACGAAGGCCCGCAGGGAATCGGTACTAGGATCCAGCTTTCTGAAGTGGCGCTGGAGCTCGGAAACGTCCTCTCCAACGAGCCGGGTTACTATGAGGATGGGGAGTTTGGTATCCGAATTGAGAGTACGAATTCCTTCTCGGGATATCACCTAATCGGGTTTAGTCAATGTACTGACAAAACAATAACCAATTCGTAGATATCATCCTCGTCGTTCCGGCAAAGACGGAGTACCAGTTCGGCGAGAAGCCCTACTGGGGGTTTGAGACTGTGACCATGGTTCCCATGTGCCGCAAACTCGTGGATGTCAGCCTGCTCGCGCCGGATGAGAAGACGTACCTGGACAACTACCACAAGGAAGTGTGGGAGAAGACAAGCCCGCTCCTGCAGCATGACGAGCGCGCACTTAAATGGCTGAAGCGGGAAACGGAGCCGTACTAGGGGTCGGCCCAATCATCCTGCGTGTGTCTGTAGCAGAGTGCGATGGTACATGCTGATTTGTGCACCGGTGCTTGAGCTTCTACGCGCAGTTGTGTAGATGTTCGTTTGATGCTTGGGAAGTTGCTTGTGATGCTGAGATGATATATTTGTTGTAGAAACTGATGGGAATGCGGGCCTCGACCTACTTGGTATCATGCCCGTGCAGCAAGCCCCCTTTAGCGCCGTAAAATCTTAGCTTAGCCCAAGCGTACGGCAACTTGCAATCCTGTAGAGTACCAGTCTAACATTAAGCATCAGCAGCGGGTAGGTCAGACAACTCGCCAGTATAATAGCGACACGAGCAACTCCAGACGCTTGCAACATCGCTCACTTCATGTATTCAGCTTTAGGCACCTTACGCGTATACGTAGCTAGTGCTACCTAACCAAACCTACACAGGCCAAAATTATCTATTAAAGAGACATTTCGTAAAAAAACTCGGACATTAGGACCATCAGCCTCCCAACGCCACGAACCCTCAACCAGCCAACCCCGTACGAACGTGCAAGCAGACAGGCTAAAGAAACACACATCTGGCAACGAAAAACCAAAGTAGAAAAAGGACTTTGAAACAGACAGAGTAATATACAAGCCCGACAACGCTGGACATGCGTCGCAGGTTAAATACCTATGTACGGAAGAAAGACTATAGGGGGAGGAAGGGGATGTTAAAAGCCAAACACTTCAACCAAGGGTAGGGGATGGAGGAGGAGGCATTAGATTATACAATAATACACCAAAAAACAGACATCCACCGCGCCCCTCCAAACCCCGCACCGGTGCAAAGATTACATTATCCATATATGTGTATGGACCCATCCCCGCCCAGCGCCTAGCCTAGTAACCCCACTACAGCTACCCTACAATTACACCGCCACGATGACGCGATGCTGTGGAGACGCACAGTGCATCACTTATCCCACATGAGTTCGCTCAGTTGTATCAAGTGGTCGTTCAGGCCGCGGCGTGCTGCTAGCGTCGATTCCCGCCGGTTGCCGGTTTTGAAGCTCTCAGAGTACCATAGCGTGACCAGGTCCTTCAGCTCATCGTACGAGTACGTGAGTGTTCCGTCCTTTGCCTTCTTGAGTAGATCCTGAAGACAGCCACCAGAAAAAGTCAGCATTCAACAACCTTTATCAATAGCCGCCCTGCAAGACCAGTGCGCTAGATAGCTAAAAGCAAGTAACAGAAAGAAAGACAGATGTGTGATGGCTCGTGGAACGGCTTACTTCCGGCCCTGTATTGAACATCCGCCAAAACTCGTCGCTCCGCCGTAGTGTGACCACCTCCCGGTTCTCCCGCTCCCTACCGTCACCGACAACCCCGTCTTCTAGTAGAAGATTGCGCAGGTTCTGCTGTAACACAAGAATGTCCAACAGCATCTTCTCAACCCCATGTCGATTCATCTTCTGGATCATCCCACAGCCCCGGATCAGTAGATGATCAAGGTACATCCCAAGCCCCGCTTTGACAAATCGCTCCTCCTCTTTCCGTAGCAGACTCGTCACATCTTGATCAAACCAGACAAGGTCGCTGTTTAGCGCTAGGATGGCGGCATCCGCCTCTGTAGCCTCGTTCTCTAGCACCCACGACGTCTGCAGCACCGCCACGTCAACGTAATGCGCCGCGTGCGTCCGTGCCTCTGCTCGTAGTGTGAACAGTATCGTATTGGCCAGCTCGGTGAATGTGCTCACAACCCCGTCAAACGCCTCGGCGAGGTCCTTGGTCATCGGGAGGAACACAGGCGAAGCCGAGTCCCGTGCCAGCTGCGAGTTGACTGTTGTCCAGCGCCGCGTCCGCATGCCCTCGTCTTTGTTCGAGTCTTCGAGCTCCGTCACTTGCCGCAGCTTCCGGAGCTTACGTGAAAACCAGTTCTAAAAACCCATGTTAGCCGGTCTTTGCCTACACCGAAACCACGCTCGCAACATACCATGCTGTTATAGAGAACGCAGAGGTTGTATATCGTCTTTCGGTCCGAGATGATTTCGTCAAATCCAACGCCGTCCTTCCCTTTCAGTTTTCCATACACCAATGTCTCCTTGTAGAGATAGCCGTGGAATAGTGATGGATCCGCCCACATCTGCCTCATCGTTGCTTCCAGCTCGCCGGGTTGAATCCACGCCGCGCTCTTCTTTAGTGCTACTGGGCCTTCGTGTACCACCGTCCTATCGCGTTGAACCAGAGCTATAAAGAAATGCACTTATTAGCCTGACTGCTACACCGATCGACAGGCACAGACACTAGGTGCTTACATCGAAAATAGGCATGACACTTCTCATAGTAGTCGGTAAGCAGGTCGACAATCAGCTGGCTGAACGACTGGTCATGCGGGAGGCTGTCAAGCATGCGGCAAATCGCAGTGATAAGGCTCAAGAACCCCGCCGTTCCCTTCATCACAGGTCGCTGCGCAACATTCTTCCACTGGGGGTCTGGCTGGAAGGCGTCCAACTCCCCAGTAGTCTGCGCCGCCAGTTCCCGCAAGGTGTCCTCGAGCTGTGGTAGAAAGACATTGACCAGGAAATCGTCGAGGAAGGAAGTGAATGTGCTCGGGGCGACGCCCAATCTGTCGTATTATTAGCAACAACTCAATCGCATCATCACAACGACGCAGCTTACCCGGGTGGCACAATATCTTTGACATGGTTCAAGAACTGCAGCGACGGCGAAAGCAGATGGCTCATGTTAAAGACCGTAGACTCAATTAGTAGCTTCCTGCCCGTCGCCGACCCGTCATGGCTGATCTGCGTCTCCTCCTCCCGTATGGCGGGAGTAGCAGAGTCCTGAACGAGACCTGGAACGTTGGCCTTAAGTATCGCTTCTAGGTCGTCCTGGTTTGCTTTTGTCGCAGCATCAACACCGTCTGGGCCACCGAATTTAAACATCCTCTGCAGATAGTTAGCGGCACGACTACTCTCTTGTGAACAGGACACTACTCACCCTTTTATTCAGCATCGTAGACTTAGTCCCGAGAATTGTGTTGACCGAGTTCTGCGCCGCCTTTGGCGTGTTCTGGGCTATCCTACTCTCGTTTGCTGTAATGTAGTCGTGCAGCAATGCTCTTGTCTCGCTCTGCAGTAGCTTCCAGATTTCAAGAAACCCACTCGACAGTGACGAAGAGGAATCCTTCGACCAGTCACGTTTACTGATAGCCTTGACAACATCGTGGACGACACGGTGGCCCTCCAATATTGCCTCGAACTTTGAGAACAAGGTGTACAGCAAGTCGTTCAAAACCTCCACTCGCTCATCCTTCTCGGACAGGACAGAGTCAATCGCCTTGCCATCCTTGAGGGGCTTGGATAATCCGCGGAAAGAAGCGGGATGTCGAGAGTCAACCTCAAGATTCGTTTTCTCGACGACCTTGTTAAGCTCAACAGGCAGCCTCTGGGAAATCTGCTCCAGCGCAGCGGGCAAGCGGCCGAGTTTGTGCAACGACTCGATGAGTAGGCGGATGTAATGCAAACTTTCGGCCTCGATATTTTTCGAAGCATCTTCCACCATTTCTTTCGTAAGGTCTTCCGTTTCCAGAA
Organism: Drechslerella stenobrocha 248; assembly: GCA_000525045.1. NCBI lineage: Eukaryota > Fungi > Ascomycota > Orbiliomycetes > Orbiliales > Orbiliaceae > Drechslerella > Drechslerella stenobrocha. The sequence continues at coordinate 100,081 of KI966425.1, read as the reverse complement.
AGGTATCGAGCAATCGCTTCGCGGCTGTGGTCTGGGATATGACGTCGCTGCCCAGCAGCTGGTCGGACGCTTTATTGTCCTTCTGGCCAGAGTAGGGTTTCCACCGGCCGTCACAATAGGGAGATTTGAGGTACAAGTGTGAATGTAGCTCCTCCACCAGGATCTCAGCCAGCGATGATTCTTGGTCCCGGAGGCCACGTCGTAGATCCTGCAGCGCCCCGATTCCCTTCAAGTCCGGCTTGTTGATGTTCTTGAGACCCTCCATCAGGATATCTACGGCAGTCAGGAAGCGCTTCTCACCCATTCGCAGGTCCAGTTTCTCGGGAACATCCCTCAGGAGCTCACTACGCGCCTTTGTTAGAAATGGCCGACCCAAAATACCACGCAAGCAAGAACGTACATCTGCCCCAGCGTTTGTAACATGCTCTCGTAGACCTGGCTTTCAACAGCAAGGTTCTTGACTTCGGGCTTCTCGGACGTCAGGTCCTTCTTTGCGCTGCCCACCCGTTGCTTGAGATCCTGAACCCTAGCTGCCGAAGCTCCAATATGTCTCATGATGCTGTGGTATGTACCGATTGAGCTGTTGAAACCCTGATGGTATTCTATCCGCATGATCAGTGACATTCGCAGGCTCCCCCCGATTCAACCATTGCCAACCCACCATTCACAACAGCTTGCAGAGCCATCTCGAGATCCTTCTTGATAGCTCTAAAGTCACTCAATCGACTCGCTTTTCCCAAGGAGCTCGGGTCGTTGAGCTGTAACGCGATTTGGACGGGAATACAGTCCTCGCGGGTCATAAAGTCCCAATCGAGACGGATGGTATCCAGCACGTCTACACGCCCAAGCAGTCAGCAATGGAAGCTTGGATGGCACGGGCCTGCCGCAGGGTGGGAATGGGCGTACCAGGCCTGGCGCTCCCCTCAGCCGATCCGTTCATGTTCTGCTGCATGTGCTCCCCGCGCCGGCGGGACTTTGATCGGTTCGCCTGGACGTCCCCCCTGCCTTGCGATGAGGGGTTTCGTCTGTCATCATCGGGGCGGCGGCTTGCGCTACCATAGCCTCTCGGGGTCGACGGCTCCGCGGGATCGCCCATGCGGGCACCTCGGCGGCCTGCGCTGACGCCGCTGAAGCCGGCACCGGGATTTGGAGGTGGGCCGCCGCCGCCGCCGTTGCCGTTTCCGTTAGCGGTGCCGTTTGGGTTGCCGTTGGGGGTGGCTCGCTGGTAAGGGTCGCGGCCTCGACGGGGGTCTCGCTCTGGGACGCCGCCGTTCTGAAGGGTGGCCATTCCGACGGAATGCCGATGGGAGGTGCTGGTAGAGTGGCCGGGGCTCTAGCAGGGCGTCAATGTCGGCAGGAGGTTGTGAGTGGACGTGGGGTGGATGTTGATTGATGGAGGTGTGGAAGATAGCTGGGGCCAGATTGAAGAGATGCGCCTCCGTTTCCAGACAATTGGCCTAGCTGCTGTGGCTGGCTGTCAGCCAGCTGCACCTCACCACAACACATCGACGACGCTGTCAAGCCCACACAACATCTTGCCCCCTCGTCGAGCAACTTCATCGACTTGCACTTGATCAGACATCTTGCACTTCTATCAAAGTACCACAGGGAGGCCCAGCAAGCCAGCCCTGTTCCGGCCTCACTTGTCCAGCGTTCCATTTACGACAATTAGGCCCCAATACCCCTCAATCCGGCAAGTCTACACCAAACCCAACGGCAGGTATACACCCCAGCCATGCTATCTACACCAGGTATCTATAGCCTCTAACCTTGACCCAATATTGCAATGCAGCCAGCGAATACAAACATCTAATCTCCCTGAAAGACGCGATAGAATCACATGCGCACATCATGGCGCCACGTGCGGTGGCCATATCCAGGGTTCGCTTAATGAGAGTTCAGCTGTGACGTCGACATGGACGTCACCAAAGCTCTGTACCGGATTACACCAGCGAGATCAAACGGACGCAAGATGGGACTTCAAGGCAGCTCTTGTGTATATAAATAATCCACCTGGCCAGGCATGCCCGCAAACTTATACAAAAGATTACTGCCCAGCAATCTCACCGACATGAAACACACAGCATGACGCCGCTAGACAGCCTACCGATAATCTACGCTGAACACCTCCTCGCCGTTCTCCTACTCTGCTTCGGCGCACTGACCTTCCTCCTCGTGTGCAGGAGCCGCGCCGCCGTCAGCAGCAGCAGCGGAGCAGCCGACGACGTTGAGTCAAGCATTCTCAGCACCTCGAACGAGGCAAACCAGGCGAAACCGAAGAAGAAGAAGAAGAAAGTCCGCTTCAAGCTGCGAGAAAGCCCTCGACGCAAGCTGCCTACCAGTGTTCCCGCCCACAGCAAGAAGTAGCACCCGCAGCAGCATTTCAAATCGGGACATGCAGGCAGCCCAATGTTTCCAAACACCTAGGCATGGCGCTCCTTCGACTCATCTTCTGTCAGCCTAACAATGCGAAGACTCACAGGGTCGAATCAATTACTCAGCACCGAGCGTTTCGAAATAAACCCATCCCGAAACCCGAGTATATAAATCTAGATGGGCCCCCCACAGTCTCCATCTATCGACCGGATAAACAAAAGCATATAGACAGCAAAGACTCGCGTCTCCTCCTAATCGTAATATCTAATATATATATATATATATCCTCCTCCGCCATGGGCATCAAAGGCAGGCGGCGGCAGCGCCAACGCCGCGAACAGCAACAGCAACACATTCTCGATCAAAACCAACACTCCTCAGACGAAACGACCTGCGAAACCGCAGAATTCTCACCGTCTTCGTCTTCGACCTCACCGCTTCTATCACTACCGCCGCCACCACCACCACCATCGCCCGCCGTCGAAATGCCGATAGCGCGCCACCTC
>KI966425.1:74113-94238 GCA_000525045.1 Drechslerella stenobrocha 248 | reverse complement strand
GTTGGTTCGGGGAAGGCCTGCCAGGTCGGCCGCTGAAGCCGGCACCGGGATTTGGAGGTGGGCCGCCGCCGCCGCCGTTGCCGTTTCCGTTAGCGGTGCCGTTTGGGTTGCCGTTGGGGGTGGCTCGCTGGTAAGGGTCGCGGCCTCGACGGGGGTCTCGCTCTGGGACGCCGCCGTTCTGAAGGGTGGCCATTCCGACGGAATGCCGATGGGAGGTGCTGGTAGAGTGGCCGGGGCTCTAGCAGGGCGTCAATGTCGGCAGGAGGTTGTGAGTGGACGTGGGGTGGATGTTGATTGATGGAGGTGTGGAAGATAGCTGGGGCCAGATTGAAGAGATGCGCCTCCGTTTCCAGACAATTGGCCTAGCTGCTGTGGCTGGCTGTCAGCCAGCTGCACCTCACCACAACACATCGACGACGCTGTCAAGCCCACACAACATCTTGCCCCCTCGTCGAGCAACTTCATCGACTTGCACTTGATCAGACATCTTGCACTTCTATCAAAGTACCACAGGGAGGCCCAGCAAGCCAGCCCTGTTCCGGCCTCACTTGTCCAGCGTTCCATTTACGACAATTAGGCCCCAATACCCCTCAATCCGGCAAGTCTACACCAAACCCAACGGCAGGTATACACCCCAGCCATGCTATCTACACCAGGTATCTATAGCCTCTAACCTTGACCCAATATTGCAATGCAGCCAGCGAATACAAACATCTAATCTCCCTGAAAGACGCGATAGAATCACATGCGCACATCATGGCGCCACGTGCGGTGGCCATATCCAGGGTTCGCTTAATGAGAGTTCAGCTGTGACGTCGACATGGACGTCACCAAAGCTCTGTACCGGATTACACCAGCGAGATCAAACGGACGCAAGATGGGACTTCAAGGCAGCTCTTGTGTATATAAATAATCCACCTGGCCAGGCATGCCCGCAAACTTATACAAAAGATTACTGCCCAGCAATCTCACCGACATGAAACACACAGCATGACGCCGCTAGACAGCCTACCGATAATCTACGCTGAACACCTCCTCGCCGTTCTCCTACTCTGCTTCGGCGCACTGACCTTCCTCCTCGTGTGCAGGAGCCGCGCCGCCGTCAGCAGCAGCAGCGGAGCAGCCGACGACGTTGAGTCAAGCATTCTCAGCACCTCGAACGAGGCAAACCAGGCGAAACCGAAGAAGAAGAAGAAGAAAGTCCGCTTCAAGCTGCGAGAAAGCCCTCGACGCAAGCTGCCTACCAGTGTTCCCGCCCACAGCAAGAAGTAGCACCCGCAGCAGCATTTCAAATCGGGACATGCAGGCAGCCCAATGTTTCCAAACACCTAGGCATGGCGCTCCTTCGACTCATCTTCTGTCAGCCTAACAATGCGAAGACTCACAGGGTCGAATCAATTACTCAGCACCGAGCGTTTCGAAATAAACCCATCCCGAAACCCGAGTATATAAATCTAGATGGGCCCCCCACAGTCTCCATCTATCGACCGGATAAACAAAAGCATATAGACAGCAAAGACTCGCGTCTCCTCCTAATCGTAATATCTAATATATATATATATATATCCTCCTCCGCCATGGGCATCAAAGGCAGGCGGCGGCAGCGCCAACGCCGCGAACAGCAACAGCAACACATTCTCGATCAAAACCAACACTCCTCAGACGAAACGACCTGCGAAACCGCAGAATTCTCACCGTCTTCGTCTTCGACCTCACCGCTTCTATCACTACCGCCGCCACCACCACCACCATCGCCCGCCGTCGAAATGCCGATAGCGCGCCACATCCTACTCTGCGCAATCGGTAACCCCGGCGCTCTCCTCGCCACCCGCCACTCCGCCGCCCACATCCTCCTCCCCCACCTCGCAAGCACCCCTCTCTCGCCCTCCCGCCGCCACGGAGGTCCCACTGCTACCGGCCCGGCCCTCGAAACCGAGTCTCTCAGCTACACCACCACAATCTTCCAATCCACATCCTTCATGAACCTCTCCGGCCCCGCCGTCGCAAAAGCCTGGAAGACATTCAAGACCAGCCCTGGCATCACCCCGCTGAACTCGCTGCTCGTTATCCTCCACGACGAGCTGGAGGTCGCCGTCGGCCGCGCAAAGTACAAGAAGGGTGGTTCCGCGGGCGGGCATAACGGCCTGTCTTCGATTGCGGCGAGTCTACCGGACGTGACGATTCATAAGATCGGGTTGGGGATCAGTCGGCCGAAGAGCCACGAGCGGGACGATGTTGCGGATTATGTGCTGCGCCCGATGCCGCACAAGGATGTCGAGCGCATGGTTGAGACGGCGCTGCCGCAGGTGCTGGAGTTCCTGCGCCGGCTGGGTACCGGCAAGCTCGGTTGATCTGCCTCACCGCGGAGACTGTGGTGTGAAGAGTTTTCGTGTCGAGCAAAGGGGTGTACGATATAAAAGTTTTCCTCTTTCTTTTTTTTCTTTCGTTTCGCAGCATTGCACGGCGTTTCCAACTCATACAAGATACCAGGCAGGCGGTCATCTGCTTTCGCTAGACATGTACCATAGATACTATAGACAGATAGATTAGATTTTGTACCAATAGATTATAGACATGACAACCAACTTGCGCTCTGACCCCCACAAGTGAGAGTTGTGTGTGCCACCACCGCCCAATTACAATCACGCACCAACCGACGCTATATACACCATGCATATATGCACTATATTACCATATCCAACCGTACGTCTAGCGCCCGCCCTCCGTGTACCAGACAGACCCAAACCAGGTATCCAAGCAATCCAAGCAATTCGCACATTACCGCTTGTCTCGTAACCCAGCCGCTCAACTGCCGCGCTAGCGCACTACCTATCCTCCTTTCCCACTGCTTCCCCATCGCCCACCCGGGTATCACTGCTGAGTGCGCTTCCTATCACCCTCTCCTGCTCATCATCGCTCAACAGGCCCTCCAGCTCAAACTCCTCCGCGCCCCGCGTCCCAGTCTCAATNCGGCTGTGACTACCAGGTGCAGCCGCAGCCGCAGCCTCAACCGCCGTGTTGGAGGTATAAACGTACACCAGAACTTGCACAAGGAGGTACATCAGGAACGCTATGGAATACAGCACGAGCAGGTATGACATGTGGTCTATCCCCACGTTCACCTGCAGCTGCAACATCTCCTCGTTCGCGCCGATAAATAAAAACCCAGACGCCACCAGCAGCTAAAACGTCATCGCACGGTCAGCGGACCGCCCATATTCCAAAAGTGCGCACAGGTACCGCGGGCAACTGTGAGTAGATGCTGGAACGTCGATGGCTCGCCGTTCACTCGCGCGCTGCGGTCTCGCAGCACGAACGAAATCTCAATGATGCGCGTCAACCCCGCGGCCATCAGTGTGTACCCAAACACTGCATGCACCTTTGTCGAAAACTCGAGATGTTGCGCATGTCCGGACTGCATGCGCGCGCATCTGTCAGCATCACAGCTACGTTGTTATATCGGGGTATCGGACTGCTCACCATCGCCCAGCCGGTGAGGAATATCACCATCCCGGGGACCAGATTCCGCCTTGCAGTGGCACCCTTGCCGCCCGACAGCCACAGCCCGAGCAGGCCCGCGCACCACCAAATGATCCCCATGGACGTATGCTGGTAGTCGCCATGGCTCCACGATTGGCCCCAGCGCTGTGCATCAATTGCGTTAGCATCCTGCCTCGAATTGGTACAACTGCGGTCTCCTACTCACGTGCTCGGTGACTATTATACGGCGGTTAGCAACAACATTCCATGGGAAGTTTTAGGGGAGACTGCTACTCACAAGTATTGACGAACCCCCAAACTGCGATAACCAACGAATCCCAAAACTCGGGCGCGCGCCCATGTCGACGCAGCCATGCCTGCCCGGCGAGCGTCATCACCGACATGACGATAGCGTACCCGATAAAGGAGCTACCCATAATCTACCACCGCACAATCAGCACTTGACCCGCAACCGCAAACGGTACAGCAGGGGGTCACCCACAAAATGCGCAAGACACTGCCCCAGATGGTCCGCGTGGCAGAACCCGAGCCTACCGCACCCAATCAGCACAAACCCGAATCCAAAACCCTTACCCGGCCGCGCAGAGCGTCACGGCAGGCGCGCAGACGGAACGAAACAGGACATACACAGTAATCCCACCAAACAACATTTGCACCCAACTCACAACCGGCATAAGCTTCCCCATCACGCCGTGCACTCGAACCACCATTGGCCGCACCCGCCCATGCCACCCTCTCTCTAAATGGAACTTCAAGTACACCCCCATTATGACTTGCAGCACAAGTCCGGCCGCCAAGAAGGGAGCGTACACGGAATGGATGTTGCCGTCTTCAAACTGCCGTCCGCGATGGGAATGGCCGAGGAACCAGCCGACGACAGCAATGCACGACGCCGTGACCTGAACGGGCACATGGAATCGATTGCGCACCATGCCGAGCACCATGCCTAGCGGGTAGAGCACGCCGAAGGCCGTAATCATGAACAGGATGTGTATCCAGAGGATCGCGTCGAGAGGCTCGCCGGTGGTATGCTCGCCGTCGGGGATGACGACGCCGAGCCGCAGCAGCGGCAGCAGCAGGAGGAAGTATCGCATTTTTGGTTTGGTTATTTGGTGATGGTGTATAAGTCCGGTGAAGTCCGATGAGGTCCGATGGGGCCCGGTGAGGGCGATAGGAGAGGCCTTTAAGCTCCCACGAGGCGATATGCGGACGATGTGGTTTGGGAGGATAATTGGTAACTGCAGCGGCAGGATGGATTCAGCGCGCTCTCGTGCGTACGTCTCTCATTGCATCGTCTGGTGTCGTCGGGAGCGTGGAGGTGAAGTCCAGGTTGCGGACTTGATGCCGAGACTGTCAAGTTTGATACACAAAACGGTTACTGCTGACCAATTTATAATTGCCAACACGATCAGCTGTGTTTCGCGTGGAGCATGCAGAATAGCCGGGCCGTCCGCCGAGCCGAGCCAAGGAAAGGGGAATCCGACGGTCTGGTCAACAGCGCTTACTGGCATGTTACTCTCTACAGTCCTGGGCGGAGAAGATCGGTATAGGGAGGTACGGGTGTTACTACAATACATATAGGTAAGGGTGCGCTGCTCGGATGCTGGTCTCGAACCGGCGCTTCGCAGCAGCGTCGTGCGGGGCCAGCTAGCCAGGTGATTGACTGCATTGACGCTCCGGGCTTTTGTGCTTCATCGTCGAGGGTCCAATCGTTCCGGACTCGTGGGCGATGCGACGCGCCCTTCGGCCATCCCCGCTGCGCCTGTGCTTGCATAATCTGTGACAAAGCATGTAGTTACACCGAGTCTGTCCGCGTTCTTTTACCGTGGGAGAGGGCGCGACTGTCACTGGGTATTCTCCGGGTCTGCTGCTTCGATATCATGTACTTTGTGGCTGCGTCGAGCTCCGCCGCCTTGAGATACTACCACGCATGTTGCGAATGCGACAGCCCGTCAGGGCTGAGAACCGTATAAACCACCAGTCCGTTCTCTTCGCCGATCAAATTGGATTCCGTTCATAAATACAACGAAGAAAGAAAAAAGAAAAATCCTTGCAAAACAGCAGCAGCAGCTCTAAGCAAAGCTCGCCACAAGATCCCACATTCCTGCGCCCTCCAAAGTCCGCCTGTCGGTAAAGTCGGGATACGGCGGTAATTCAGGGCAGTGCGTGTTGGAAGCCGTGAGGGGCAAGTTTGGTGTATTATGGGGTCGTGAGGGTGTAGTTATATGAGGGTATAGCAGAGAAAACGGCAAGTTGGAGCGCATCGTTTAGATTCCGATGCGGGTCTTTCTCCAGTGTCGGCGCTTAGCGTTATACCTGTGATCCGGACATGTTAGCAGCGGCCGTGTAGCACACGGAGCGTGGTCGTGCGAACCTGATGGTATTGCCTGTTCGTAACCGGATCCATTGTGGGATGGGTCTGTTCTGCTTCTTGGCCTTGGCCAGCTTGACCTTGGTCCTGAAAGATTTTTGGCTCTATGATGACTGTCAGCAGCTATCCAGGGCGGTTTCGGTTTCGGGTGAGTATCGATCGGTATCGCTCGGAGGTGCTATTGGTGTCATTTTTGCATTTTTGCGTCCGCATTCACGCCCGTCGTCGAGCCTTGGTTGTCGTGATGTCGAGGCGGGGGCGGTGACGTGACCGGTATAGCAGCTCCGAGCGAGTCCCGGCGACAGATCGTAACGTACAGGCATTGTGAGGGTGGTGGTGCTATTCGAGCGATGGGTCGTCGAATGGAGCGTCGGAAGGTGTGATGTAGATGTGTTTCGTCGGTGGTGGAGATTTCGATGAAGTGGCGGCAACACTTTGGGCTGGACGGGGTAGGTCTCGAGCCCTTGTCCAAGTATGGCATCAAGACACCGACAAACGTGTTTAACTCGAAGTGTTGTCCTGTCCGAGATGCACAACGCGGTGGGCAAACGGGTCAACACGCAGGCCAGCCAATCACAGCCTGACTCTTGATGCAGATACACCAGCCAATCAGCATCCCTTAACTAATCTCACGAGACCGACGCCACGCCAGATTTGGACGATCCCCGACAGTCAAACTTAAGCCACAGGCAACATCACGTTCGCAATCGAGGCCGGCCGCGGTGTCCGCGGATTCCACGCCCCGCGCACCCCCCGCCCGTTACAGAGCCCCTCAACTTCACCTTCACACGTGTCCGGATCAAGACCCCAGGTATCGACAAGAGTACATGTAGATTGCAGGATCTAGCCAAAATCTTGGTGTGGCTACACGCTACACGAGCAACTGCCGTGGTATCGACGACCCATCGGGGTCCCGGGGTCAAATCTGGGACCGGAATCCGGCATCGGTCCTTTTCGTCGCACCCCGGCGCCGACGGTGGCTTCTCGGCATTTCGAGCATCCGAAATCCGTTTTGGGTCGTATTCACAAACCAGATTCAGCCGCGCGCCCCTTTGACTTAGTCATTCACGCTGAGCGCCGGAATTTTGGCCGGGTCGAGCGCTGAATTCACAAACCACAGGACGTTGCGCTAAGCCTTGAAGAGCTGGTCGGGCACCGGGGTGGCCAAGATCCGGCTGGTGGCATGCCCGCCCATGTCCAGTCATCGTATAGCAACGGGTCTTATTGGCTGGCTGGGTTCGTAGAGTTACAGCATCGAGAAGTCTCGCTTTGACATGCGTATCAGGCCTCGTATGCTGTATACTCCCCGATACGTCAATGCAGAGATAATGCAATTCCGGTGCAGGGCATACGTATTCAGACACAGAGTCAGCGTTCCACGCCATCTTACGACCGATGCGATATCGTCTTAAGACCGATGCGATATCGTATCAAGCTTTGCGGATTCGTTGCCCCCTGCGCGCATTGACGGTGTCTCCTCTTCCTAATCCGTTCGAGCCTCGTCCGCGGGCCCGTTGCGGGCCCGTCGCAGACGCACACCGCCGCCCGACCACTAACGTTATAGTCCTGCTCTTTATATATAAACACCTCCAGCATACTAATTGGCTATTTCACCATGATTCATCACCCTCCATCACTAATCAGAACCTTCTGATCCCTCTTCATCGCTTCGTCGGCGCCCTCCGCTACGTTGCCTTTGTCTTAACGTCGTCAGCCAGCTGCAGCTTGCCCCCAACAACATAACACCCCCCCAGCGATGCAACGTATATAGAAACACCACAAGCCCGACTCTGTGTAAGCCCATCCCTGGTTACTACGTATACCGGACAAATACGCCCCTCCAGGCTTCGATTCCTACCGCTGCTCGCGTGAACACCAACTAATAACCTTCGATCTCTACAGACTGCGTTGCCTAGCCTCTCAACCGCGACGGCCCTCCCCGCAGAGGCGCATCCGCCATGGCTTCCTCCTCCTCCAAAGACAAGCCGCAGACGGCGGACAGCGGCCGCTCCTCGGCGACAAAAATCCCCCCCGCCGATATAGAAAAGTCTAGCCCGCCGTCCGATCACAACCCCGACGAGCCCAAGCTCGACAAGCTCGACTCCAAATATGTTGTCAAAGACGAAAAAGAGCAGGACCCGCTGGCCCATCTGTCGCCAGAGGAGGCCGAAATCATCAAGAGGCAAATCGACACCCCTGAATCCAGTATAAACTACTTCTCCCTTTATCGATATGCCAACAGGTCCGACTTGGTCATACTCTGCATCTCGCACTTCTTCGCCATCGCGGCTGGCTCTGTCCTGCCCCTGATGACTGTAGTCTTTGGCAATCTTGCTGGCGAGTTCGCGGGCTTTATGACTTCAAACCCCGCCGCGGATCCAGATGCCGGCTCCAGGCTGAGGGACACCGTTAGCAGACTCTCCCTCTACCTCGTCTACATGGGCATTGGTGAATTCATCCTCACCTACTTTGCCACCGTTGTCTCTATCCACATCGGCGAGCGAATCTCGGGCCAGATCCGCAAGCGCTTCCTCGCCGCCATCCTTCGTCAAAACATCGGTTACTTTGACAAGCTTGGTGCCGGAGAAGTCACCACGCGTATCACCGCAGACGTTGCCCTCATCAATGCCGGTATCTCTGAGAAGGTCTCCCTTACTCTATACTCCCTCTCGACCTTTGTCTCCGCCTTTGTCATCGCCTTCATCAGAAGCTGGAAGCTCACGCTCATCCTCTTCTCCGCTGTCGTTGCTATCAACGTGCTTCTGGGTATTGCTGGAAAGTTCATGGTCAAATACAACAAAAAGGCAATCGATGCGTACGGAAAAGGCGGTGCCGTTGCCGAAGAGGTCTTCTCCTCCATCAGGAACGCCGTCGCTTTTGGCACGCAAAGCAAGCTTGCTGACCAGTACGAGGGATACCTCTTTGTCGCCGAAAAATGGGGCAAGAAGCACAAGAGCATTCTCGCATTCATGCTAGGCGGTCTGATGGCCATCATCTACCTCAACTATGGTCTTGCGTTCTGGCAAGGCTCCCGCTTCTTCATCAGGGGTGATGCCGGTCTCAACGACATTGTCAACGTGCTCATGGCTATCATCATCGGCGCCTTCAGTCTCGGTGGCGTTGCCCCCCACGTTCAGGCCATGACCACCGCTGTTGCAGCAGCTTCGAAGATTTTTAGCACCATCGATCGAAACTCCCCTCTGGACCCGAGCAAGGACGACGGCGACAAGCTCGAGAGCCTCAGCGGCGAGATCGAGCTGAGGAACATCAAACACATTTATCCCTCCCGCCCTGAAGTTGTCGTCATCGAAGAAATGAACCTTGTCGTCCCTGCCGGCAAGACGACTGCGCTTGTCGGTGCATCGGGCAGCGGAAAGAGCACCATTGTCGGCCTTGTTGAGCGTTTCTACGACCCCGTCGGTGGGCAAGTCCTCCTGGACGGCCACGACATCAAGACTCTCAACCTACGCTGGCTGAGAGAAAACGTCTCGCTCGTGCAGCAGGAACCTGTGCTTTTCAACGCAACTATCTACGAAAACGTCGCCTTCGGTCTTATCGGTACCCCTTACGAACACGCTGCCGAAGAAAAGAAGCGCGAGCTGATCGAGCACGCTTGCGAAATGTCCAATGCCGCACAGTTTGTAACATCGCTTCCGGACGCCTACGAAACAAACGTCGGCGAGCGTGGACTCTCGCTCTCCGGCGGCCAGAAGCAACGTATCGCAATCGCCCGCGCTATCGTCAGCGACCCCAAAATCTTGTTGTTGGATGAAGCCACTAGCGCTTTGGACACCAGAAGCGAAGGCATCGTGCAGGCTGCCCTTGACAAGGCTGCGCGGAACCGTACATCTATTATCATTGCACATCGTTTGTCGACAATCAAAAACGCGGATAACATTGTTGTCATGTCTCAAGGCAGGATCGTGGAGCAGGGCAAGCACAACGACCTGCTTGAGGCAAGAGGAGCGTACTATAACTTGGTTGAAGCGCAACAGTTCCAGGAAAGCAGACACCGATCCGACGAGGACGAAGCGGACGAGAAGCTCGCCGAAGCCGCCGAAGACCTCAAGCTCCAACGCACCCGGACGAAAGCTAGCATTGCAGATGTTGATCCTGCCGACCTCGAGATGGCGAACCGATTGGCCCGCGCGGACACCACGAAGAGCGTTGCAAGTGCTGCTCTAGCTGCCAAGCCTACCGAAGAAGCCCAGCAATACAGCCTGTGGACCCTGATCAAGCTTATTGCAGGCTACAACCGGACAGAGAAGACACTAATGGTCTTTGGCATAATCATGTGCATTATCGCCGGCGGTGGTTACCCTACTCAGTCTGTCTTGTTTGCCAAATCTCTGGAGGCCCTTTCCTACAACCCCGCTACCCAGGCAGACAAGATTTCCAAAGAAGTTAATTACTGGTCTGCTTTGTACATCATGCTTGCGGGCACCCAGCTCATCTCCTATACCTGCCAAGGTGTTGCTTTCGCGTTGTGTTCTGAGAAGCTCGTGCGCCGCGTGCGCATCCAAGCCTTCAAGACCCTTCTGCGCCAGGACATTGCCTACTTTGACGATGAAAGGCACACGTCCGGCGCGCTTACCGCGCTCCTTTCGACCGAGACGACGTATCTCGCAGGTCTATCCGGCGCCACGCTCGGTACTATCTCTATCGTGCTAACCACGCTGATTGCCGCGTTTGCTCTCTCTCTTGGAATTGCGTGGAAACTAGCTCTGGTCGTTATTGCCACTGTGCCGGTTCTGCTTGCCTGCGGCTTCTTCCGGTTCTGGATCCTCTCCAGGTTCGAGAGCACGGCCAAAGCTGCCTACGAAAAGAGCGCCAGCTACGCCTGCGAGGCCACATCCAGCATCCGCACCGTCGCGACCCTAACCCGAGAGAAGGACGTGCTAGAGACCTATGGCGGGCAGATCATGGCGCAGGAGAAGCGCAGCTTGAAGAACACACTCAAGTCGTCCTTTTTGTACGCCATGTCGCAATCATTTGTGTTCTTCTGTGTCGCGCTCGGGTTCTGGTGGGGAGGAAACCTCATCTCGAAGTACGAGCTCTCGGTCTTCCAGTTCTTCGTCTGCTTCACGGCAGTTATCTTTGGCGCGCAGTCTGCAGGAACCATCTTCTCCTTCTCCCCCGACATGGGTAAGGCCAAGCACGCCGCCCAGACGCTGAAGGAACTTTTTGACCGCAAGCCTGAGATTGACAGCTGGTCTGAGGAGGGCGAGAAGGTCGACCACGTGGAAGGCACGATTGAGTTCCAGGAAGTGCATTTCCGCTACCCGACGAGGCCGACACAGCCTGTGCTCCGCGGGCTCAGCCTAACTGTCAAGCCTGGCCAATACGTTGCGCTTGTGGGGCCCAGTGGATGCGGCAAGTCGACCACGATCAGTCTTATCGAGCGATTCTACAACCCGCTCGCAGGAGGGATTACATTGGACGGCAAGGAAATTTCGGATTTGAACTTGCGTGAGCTGCGGTCGCACATGGCGCTTGTGTCGCAGGAGCCAACGCTGTACCAGGGTTCGATACGGGATAATATTGTGCTCGGTGCGCTGCGCGACAATGTGACGGACGAAGAAATCCACCAGGCATGCCGGGATGCAAATATCTATGACTTTATCATGACACTGCCAGATGGGTTTAACACTATTTGTGGCTCTCGCGGAGCCTTGTTGTCTGGTGGGCAGAAGCAGCGGATCGCGATTGCGCGTGCCCTGATCCGCAACCCTAAGATTCTGTATGTTCCCCTTTTCACTTTTTTTTATCTTGGTTTTACAAGTTGGGCATTTGCTAACGGGTATGGTTTGATAGTCTGCTTGACGAGGCGACATCGGCGCTGGACAGCGAGTCTGAGAAGGTGGTGCAGGCGGCGTTGGATAATGCGCGTGCGGGACGGACGACAATTTGCGTGGCTCACCGACTGAGCACGATCCAGAACGCGGACGTCATTTACGTGTTCGACCAGGGGAAGATTGTGGAGTCAGGCACGCACCAGGATTTGATGGAGCTGGGGCGGCGGTATGCGGAGCTAGTCAAGCTCCAGGGACTCGGAAAGACATAGTCGTTCGCTCTCAGCGAATACTATAGATTCTGATTTAGCATTTTTTTTGACGAAAAAGCGGATTTTTTGTTTTTTGCATGGCGGGTGGGACTGTTGGAAGCGGGTTGGTTATCCACACGCTGTGCGATCCGTAAGTCTGCATAATTGGCTATATCCTGCAGACTTGTTTCTTTTTTTTCGACACTACACGTTTGTTGCTGGCCGGCGCACTTTCCGCAGCTTGGTATACTGTTTAATGGCCCTTTTTATTTCTTCTCGCGCACTCGGCGTCTTCTGGTTGCAGGAACGCGCTTAGAACCAGGCAGAACCTTTCCCTGCCGTATATAGCCAGCACTCTACTCCAACACTAATATTTAGACTTTTGAATCCCGTCACCAAATGTACCTTCTAGATGGATTAGTCGACCCGCTAATTACAATCACATATTATACACATATTTACACATAATCCTCGACTTGATTACTGACGAAGCCATCGTATTATTCATCGTCGTCATCGCTGCTCTCCACATTCTTCCCCTTGCCCTTCGCATTTTTCTTCGGCCGTCGCTTCGCACCACCCTCCGCTTGCACCTCCACATTGGCAACTTCAAACACATAGCTCCTCGCGCTGCGCTCCTCGCCCTTCCAGTCGCCCTCGCGGTCGCGGTGGCCTATAGTGCGCACATGGTGGTACCCCGGATAGATCCCCGCATCGAACTTGAAGCTCCTGCGACAAGCCCAGCCAGCCGCCTTGGCCAACCCGCGTAAATCCCAGCCATCGTATGGCGCCCCATCAAACAAGGTGATGACAGCAACTGAGTCACGGGTACGCAGCAAGGGCTTGACGGTACCCAAGAAGGCGAGGAGCAGCTCCTGGTTCGCGCGGGTCTGTCGGTCGAGGTGTGTGGATAGGCCGCCGACGTGAGGAAAGTTGAAGATGACGGCGTCGTAGCGGTGAGCGCGGACGGGTTTTGGGAGCGGCAGTTTGGTGGCGTCGGTAGAGAAGATGACGCGGTGGCCGAGGGCGCGGAGGGCGGAGATGTGTGGTTCTGCGGCGGGGTATTTCGATAGGGTTGTGGATTCAGATTCGTTGGTGGTTGCGGTGAGGGTGGCGGAGGGGAGGATGTGGGCGGCGGCGGTGAGGGCGTGGGCGTAGGAGAAGTCGCCTTCGCCGATGAGGAGGACGGCGTCGGTGGGGGCGAATGGGACGGTGGTGGTCGATGATGATGATGATGATGATGATGATGATGATGATGATGTGCTCTTCTTGGTGGTTGGCTTTTTAGTGATCTTGGAGATTGAGGAGTGTGGTTTGAGCGGATTGGCGGCGGGCTTTCGCGGGCGCCTGTGCTGGTCGGACTTGAGCTTCTTGCGCTTCATCGCGGCGGCGGCGAGAAAGTCGTCGGTGAGAAAGTTGTCGCCGTCGACGAAGAAGAAGAAGAAGAAGAAGGCGACGGTTTATCCGCGCGGTTGTCGGGCGGTTGTCGCGTCTGCCCGGCGAAGAACGACAACACTCGCCAACGCAAAATGCCGCTCACGACGAGGTAACTCGCTGCTCCGTCGCTCCGTTGCTGTCGATGACACCATCACCCGTATATATCCGACTGCACGATGGCGTCCGAGCAGCTTCCGTCTTCCCCTCCCGCTGCCCTTCCGGCTGAAGATGCGCACCTGTCTGCAAAGGAGATCAAGCATCGCGTACGTGATGAGATACCTCTCCTTCGAAGAGCAATCAATTGACTGACTAGCTGACACGCATCCGGTTTACTCCGCCCAATGATAGGACTTCCTGCTGGCTAAGATTGCTGCTCTCGAGTCCGAGCTCGCGGGCCTGAACGCAGAAACTTCAGTTATAACGGAAAAGCTCGAGTATGTAGCATACTCCGTTATCACTCCTCGACTCGTGCTATCCAGAGTGGACCCTCGCCGAAAACCTCCCCACAGCTACTGATTAAAAACTACTCTCGAGTATACGGCCGACTGACCACTTTCGCATGCAAAGAAACCCTGCGAAAGCTACAATACGGCAGCACATCAAATTCCTCCACGACTTCAACGAGATCCGTGACGTCGGGCTGCATCTCATCGGGATGATTGCGGACGAGCGAGGCGTCAGCCTGAAGGCCGTTCTCGGCGGTGCGGATGACCCTCCTTGTTGTAACTATTTGTTGTTATGGTGTGGCTGCTAACTCCCCAGCTGGTGTAGAGTTTGGAGTGACAGAGAAGGATTGATACTTGAACGTGCCGTGGTTACGCTTACACCAGCACTTCATTTTTATATCTCCCAGCCAGCGTTCCTTTATGCTGGTATTACAATATCTTATCCTCAGGATACCTGCACAAAGCTTCTCTCCACTAATCGTGTATTCTGCTACCTCCGTCCCACATACACATTTTATCCCGAACCTTTGCTTTACCCGCCTGTACATATGCACACACCGAAACATCCATCACTAATCCTTCCTCACCAGCCACCGCATCTCCTCCGCCTTCTCCTCCCCAACCAGCAGCACCAACCGCTCAAACGTCAAAAAGTCGTGATCCGTAAACTCGAACCCTACACCCCGTATTAACACAAACACCCTCCGAAACAACCACGGGACCAAAGACACTCACCAGGCACGACAACCTCACTAATCAAACATCCTGCCCCCTCCCCTTCATCCCCCCCATCTAGCAGATAACTAGCCTTATACTCCCCCCCCTCCCCCATCCACTGCAACCGCTCACCGTCCTCCACCCCACCGCCAACAATATAACTCTCAACTCTACATCCCCCAGGCGTACCATCCCACTCATCCGCATGCAGCAGCACATACCGCGCCCGTCCACGGTGGTGCAAATGCATCGTCCGCGCTTTATTCCGATGGAAATGCCCCTTCGGCGACCCTCGCGTCAACAGGTAGAATATCGTCGTGCTCGCTGTACGTGTCGCGTCTGCGCCCTCCGCGTCGGTCGCGGCGGCGGTAGCGGCGGTATCGGCGAAGGGGTCGCGCGGCGGGGCGGTCAGGAACGGATTCGGGATGATATGGGAGAATGATTTGTCCGTCTGCACAAAGTAGCCACCTTCCGGGTGCGCCTGTAGCGCCAACGTGTGGATCAGGCGTGTCGCCGCTGCGGATTCCGTTTCGGATGCCGCGAAGGGCTGTGTGAATCGTGGGGTAGTCGAGGACATCCTGTGTGTGTGTGTGTGTGTGTGTATGATTCTTCTTTTGGTAGTATATATTGCCCCTCAAGTGGTGTTTCAATCGATGGTTTGTTATTTAACACTGCTAGACACGGCCCCGCATCATTACGTTTTATATTTTACATGTGGCCTTGCATTACGTATTTGCTGACTGAGGTTGGATAATGTTCTTGTCAGACACACAAAATGTCACACCGCAACGCACCGGGACAGTTCGGGTGTCTAGAGCTTTACCCTAGTAAAAATATCTTAGCCTGCTAGCTGCTAGAGTACTAGTTATGATTGCATAACCTTTCTACCTGCAACTGTCTCAGCATCTATTGAAACAAACTTGAAGCCGATTCTTGCCCTTGAGCATACCTAGGTAGGTACCCAGATGCGAGCTTCAACTATACTCACGGACAAAGTGTAAGAGGAGATTGGCTAGTTGCGGCGACGTGACTACAACCATGATACATACACAGGCACCACGTCTAATATATTGGCTTCTCAGCTCTTGCTTTAATTCTACTCTACACACATCGATCCACCCTCCAGGCACCCCGCGCACGGGGCAACCCCTACGATAACATCGGCCAACCACCATCCCGAGGCCCGCCAGTCGGAACACCCTGACACCCGCCATCGGACCTCGACCTTATACCCCACTGTATGATGATATATGTACTGCGGTGGAAGAGGATGTCAAGGAAACCGCATGCAACTGCGAGAAAAACCCACAACCACATTAGAGGGGCCCACCGGAAACGAAAAAGTTACAAACAAGAAAAGGGAACCGTGAACTCCAGGTCGATGTCGTTTAACTCAAGGTATTGCACCAGAAGAGGAATTTTGTAAAAAAAAAAGGGAAAAGAAAAGTAGGACGGGAAACGCGCAGTCAACTACGACTAGTAGTCAATCCTGCTCGGGAGCGGAAAAGTTGTAAACATGACGCAATCCTGATCAAACCTCATCTCACATCATGAATGACTATTCTCTCGCTCGGACATATATGGAAACTTCTATCTTGTGTCCCACCAATCCCATCTTGCCGTTTTGACTAGTTGGGTTTAGGCGGGCGGGATCCAAATATTCCAATGGAAGGAATACTGACATTAAAAAGATAATATTGTGAAAGAAAGCGGATAATGGCGATCACAGAACGATCGAGAGAACGTCTGTTGCGGCAAACTGTCGGCCGCAATGCGGGCATTTTCGGTTCCGGGTGATGATTCGATCCTCGATGCAGTCTTTGCAAAATAGATGGCCGCACGCTTTGATGACGCGCGATTTCTGTCCTGTCCGGCAAACGCCACATCGAATCATCGACTAGATTCCTGTTAGCATAATTCAATTCAAATAAGGAAAAGCATGCCAGCACATACCCTAAACCCTTCGAGCGTGCTTTCTTCATTCTGGTCACTATTAAAGACCTTGACGGACTGCTCAAGCGCGTTAAGCCGAACCAGCGTCTTTTCCAAGTCGTTCTCGGCATTCATTCGCCGACTGCTTTCGACTCGAGTCTTGTCCTCGGCAGACTTCAGTTGCTCCTTAACAACGTTGATCTGTTTCTGCAGGGCTTCCACTGTATTCTTCTGCTCCGAGTTTGTCGTATGCGCGGATTTTTGTGAAAGGAGGGACTGGTTGTTCAATAACCGCAGCTCAGCCAGTTGTTTTTCCAAATTGGCAATTAACGAAGTCTGCTTCTTGTCCGAGTTTTTCAGGTTCATGATAATCTCTGACGCCTTTTCGTGCTGGTTCTGGAAGAGTCTTGCTTTATCCATGGCCCCTTCCTTTAGCTTGACAGCCTCGAAGACCTTTTGCTCATTTCGGATTTTCTACAATCTTGTTAGCATTGGCCATCATATCAACAGATAGATTAGGCGACATACGTCCTGTTTCAGCTTGATGACGGTATCCTGAAGTGTTTTTAGGTCATCAAACTTGGCCTTGCTGAGATCGTGGGCCTTCTTCCACGCTGATTCGATCGATTTAAACTCGTTCTCCAGGATGTTATGCGAAGCCCGTAGTTTGCTTATACCATCGATCAATTCCTCGTGGCTGAGGTTCGCAATCTCCTCGGCAGGGGGTATCGGATCCTGTCCAGCTTCAATGCGCAACCGCTGAACCTCTCCTTCGAGAGATGCTATCTTCTCCATCTGGGATTCAACAAGTCTTTTGAGTTCTTCCGAGTGGTCGGAGGACGGCTTATCGGCGGCAATTCTCTGAGTGTGGACCTCTGCGTGTAGTTGATCGCGGAAGGCGCGAATCCGGGCCAAGTCAGCCTCACATTTGGCTATCTGAGTGTTGGCCTCTCCAATCGCATTCGTTTGCTCCTCCAGGATATTCTTCTTGAAGGCCATCCGTTCCCCTTGGAGGGATTCGTTTTCTCGCGATAGCGTGACATTCAAGGCTTCCAGGTGGTTTAGTTTGCCGACTACATCTTCTAGTCGTAATCGAGCATTCTTGTAGGTTTCGGAACCGATGATATCTTCCTCAGACAACCTGACAATCTGCCCGACCCCAAACAACTCAAGTCAGAACCCGTCTTATCCAGTAACAAGTTTTGTATCGACCAAACGTCTTTCAACGAAACAGCTTTCCATCCCACAAAGTGGACTCCGTTTCCCGAAAGTGTTTGTGTGAAGGGGAGGGATTTGCAAGAGGCTTTGGTTTTTTGGGCTGACCTTGAGGCTGAAATTGGTACATTGCTCCTGGAGACGTGATACTTCTGCTTGAAGCTGCTTTATCTCTTTTTCTTGTTTGCTGGCAATGGCTTCGGCCTCTTTTCTCGCAAGCTCCGCATCGGCGACTTGTCCGTCGGTGGACTTTGATTTCGAGGATGAGCTGGATTCCTTGGTTGCGGTACCGTTAGACGAGGATGAGGTGACAGCTTGGTGTTCGACCTTTGCGACGGTCTGACTTCTCAGTCGATCTAGTTTCTTCTCCGCTTGCAGGTATCGGATTGCGGCCTTGGTGAGTTGCTGTTCCGCATCGTCTTTTTCCTGGGTGATCCGGTCCAATTCCACTTTGTGGAGCTTTTCGGTGGCAAGCAATTCGGATATCCGCTTTTGAAGTTTGGGGATTTTCTCATTTGCGGTGTCGTCTCTGCTTTTAACGCGCTGGAACAGCCGAGAGAGCGTCTCTTTTATCGAATCTTGCTTCTTAGCAAGGTGTTGAGAAAAGGTCTCGGCATCAGCAAACAGGAGCGATTGGGGTATATGGTCGTGGGCGTCTAGTTGTGAGTCAGTTAGTATACTCCAACTAACAACGTTTGTTCTACAAGTTGTCTCACCTCCATTCTGTTGAGTCCGGCTCAACAGATCACTATCTACTAGCACTCGTATCTCATCCAGGAGCTTCCGGCAGATGTTCTCGTCAGTATCGAAACTGTGTGTACTTTATAGGGATCAAACATACCTGATCCCACCAACTGTCAACTATGCGAAGATGGTCGTCGTGGTAGACACAACGTTTCTGCAATTCCTCCAGTCGGGTTTCCGTGAGTTCTTTCTCCCGCTTGTAGCTTTTCATCTGACGGTAGATGGCTTCTTTTTGGAAGTTCTAGACAGTCAGCGGTGGATTGTTAGTCCGATATCAGACACATGGGATGGATAGGGGTGCTCTATAGCAGAAAGGACTGCTATAGCAGGCAAACAGAACGTAGTCAACCACTTACGACGACATCTTCCTGGGCTTGCGGTTCGTCGGAGGCGGTCATGGCTTGTCGTTTGCTGGGGGGTATTTCGTCGGTAGCAGCATCATTCCGATCCTCCATCACAGGTTGCTTCCGTAAGGCAGGAATCAAGGGAGACTTGGAATCGGCGATAGCCGCCGTCATGGGCTTCTAAAGATGGTGTTGAAGGAGGTAATGGGCGTCTTTGATTGGGTCTGGTCGCCGGAGACCGTACAAAGCCACGCACCAGAAGGAGGAGAAGGAGGAGGAGGAGGAGGAGGAGGAGGTATGGCGACCGAGATCAGGGGATGAGGATGATAGCAGATGGAAAACTGGATGGCAACTGTCCTGATGGACGCAGGTGAGATGGTATCAGAGGGCGGAGGTTGCTGACGAGAAGGCGGTCCGTGTCCAGAACAGGCGTGTCGGAGGAGGTGGAGGACGGACGGACAAGATGGCAAGTAGGCTGCGACGGATAGGACGGGAGAGAGGAGAGGAGAAGAGAAGAGAGACGGGGGAGGCGGCGAAGAAAAGGAGGCGGGTGAGGAGCAGGAAGTATGGAGGAACGGTGGACGTGAGAATAGGAGGCAGAGAAGAGAATGGCGGTGGCGGCGATGGTGACGGAGGTGCTGTGAGAGGACAAGTCAGACGGTCGTGAGACTCGTGAGCAACAATGCAAAACGAACCGGCTGCTGGGAGACAGCGGAACGGACGTGAAGACAGCGTCGGGTCGTGTTCTCCAGGGGCCGGCGGCGAGGTCGTGGATGTCGAGGAGGCTGTCGATGGTGGTGAGGAGGAAGATGGAGGCAGAGAAAAGGAGAGGACGAGGACGAGCAGACGGACGCCAGCTGCTTCGAGAGATCGGTTTTACCCACAGCGATTGAAATCTTTAATTGCTGAACGTTCTTAGTCAGCTGCTCGCAGTGCTTAAGTCTTATTTAACAGTTAATATCAAACTAAAACCCTGACTAATCGTCGTTTAACGGCTAAGCGTCCGGCACGTGACCTCTAATATCGCTTCTAAAACTAAAACTCAGACCGTCGGTCTAACCACCATCGTCATCTCATCACCACCTCCATCACCACCATCGCCACAACTTCACCGACCACCCTCGCCCTTCCCACCTCGGCGATGCCCCTGACACCCACCGCGCCGTGCAGCCTCAGACGAAGAAGGAAACCATGAGTTTCATCAGTGCGTCCTCCCGCCGCCCCACCGGCATAGCGTCCCTTTGTCCGCGCCCCGCTAACACTCCCCAGACAAGTCCAGCAAAAGGGTCGCCCCGAAAAAACCGCAAAATCGCGGCCCCAGCTCGCTGCACCTCTCCGCGCCCTCCTCCGCCGAGCACACCGCCTCGCCAGCCCC